>JAMKCH010004400.1:0-120642 GCA_023653785.1 Ophioderma brevispina | reverse complement strand
TTAGTGTAAAAATATGCAAAATTTATTCAATTTGGGAACAATATTTTGAAAAATTCATGTGACCACATTTTAAAATTTGAGTCGCCTACGGGGTCCAAAAAGCGGTGAAATGCACAATTTTGCGTATTTCACAGTTCAAAGAATGTAAAAACAGGCTGGCAACCCAAAGACAAAACTGCCAAGAGAAAAACCATTTCAATGCAAACATGGGCAATGGATCTAGCTATATATATTGATGTTAATACCTTTGTTGTGGTGTACTCCCCCCCCCCCTTTTTGATAAGTCTTCTGTTTTGTACACCTGTTTTGTACAACACCAAATCAAACAAGCCCTATACTGCCCCAAATAAAAAACCATGTGACACCTAATTTATTGTACGGTAAAAAAACTCCGGAATCAGATTCTTTTTTAGGTGTGTAGTATTTCACACTGACCATTGACAACCTTGAGATAAATTGGTTGAAATGGACCAAGCATTTAGCATTAGTTGCAATTTAAAATAATCCAAAAAAGAATGCCCCTTTAAGTGGCCAAAATGCCTTTTGAACACAATTATATTCACACAAAGATGGTACCATATAGTAGTCTCATGTAGCGAAGGAAAACAAGGAATTGGCTATGCAATGTACCATGTATGCAGACTACCGCCATACGCATATTTACTTAGATCAATTGCATCAAACAATGCCCTTTTATTTGATCCACTTGCACTTTGACCGCATTGTGATTCATGACAAAAGATGTGGGCCCATAGAAAACATTTTAGAGCTATGTTGTAGCGGAAGGAAGGAAGAAATTTGCATATCCAAGGTACCATTCAGTGATAAAGCAGTATGATATTTAATTAGATCAATTGTATCAAAAATAGCCCCTTTAAATCGGCCCACAGCACTTTGACCCAATATGATTCACCCAAAAGATATGCAGGCATAGCTTATTCTTTCATGCAGCGAAGGAAGGAATTTTGCCTATCCGATGTAGGTTTCCGAGATACAGTAATATGCATATTTAATAAGCTCATTGGCATACCTAAGCCGCTTGTATCACACTACGTCAAATTGGAAAAAAGATGCGCACATGATAGGCTTTCATGAGTGAAGGGGGGGGAACAAAAATTTTCCGTATCCAATGTACCGTTTCAAAATTTATAGCTAATTACGCTGTTTTTTGCTAATTAATTAGTACATTGGCCAGACTTAATTTGCCAGACAATACAGCCCGAAATCTAATCAGTTTAAGAACTCTCCAGCCCGCTCCATTCCACCAAGTTACATCATATACGCCTAGGAACTCCAGAAAACGTTGTACAAAAGCTTGCGGGAAAATTTTCGTTAATTATGCAAATTAGATACTAATTAGCATATTTTTACGCCCAAATTCTAATGAGGTCGAGAACTCGTGGACCCGCTTCTTTTCCACCAAGGTACATCATCATAGCCCTTAGAACTCAGATTAAATCGTTTACACAAGCCCATGAACACAGACGTCAGGCAGAAAGACAGAATGACAGACAGACAGGACAGACGACAGACAGGACGACGGACGGAACAGGAACGGCGGACAGACAGACAGACGACAGACAGGACAGACAGTACAGACAGACAAAAGTTGATTACTAAGTCTCTGCGAACAAAGTTCTAGGCGAGACAAAAACGGAAGAACGGCTTCCGAGAGCGGGAGCCAGAACGGAACACAACAGACGAACCCAACGGGGATAGACAAGACTCTGACCCGAGGGGGAGGCGAGATGCTGCTGAAGAATAGCGGATAAAACCAGCCTTGTCGAGAGGGCTGGAAGATAAACCCAATCCCAACCCGGGAGAAAAGCTAACGAGGGAGAAAAGAAATCTCCGACGAGAATTCCCGTCCGGGGAGGCGACCCGAAAGTGTCATAGGGGCAGAAACTAGAGCGATGCCGCACCGAGCGGAAAATCGGGGGGATACGCCAAGAAATCCGCCTATAAAGATTAGATCCCAAGGGAACTAACGTTCGAGTCGGGACCGGAAAACACGACCCTTCAGGAGGTAATGGGACATACCAACGTCATCGAAGGATGATCTGAACCAAACAACCTCCAATGTGGATGGCTGAGTTAGGCCACCAAAAGTCCGGACCAAAAAGTAACAGACGATGGACGATCGGAGTTGCTAACCCAATAAGTGAAAAGTCCCACCCAAAGGCTGACAAAGAAGGGATAGGAGGGGGACAATCCAGGCCTCGAATCGGAAGCAGAAGGAACTACCCGGGATGAAGCAATCCTCTGATAAACCGGGAATCACGGCCATCAGTGCCGGATAACGTAAGGCTGGGTCATAGCTAGCACCTCCCCGAACCGGGCCAGACGGAGATCCGGCTCGAACGGAGGAACGAATGGGCGACCACTAAGAAATCAAAACCAGGAGAGGGGGCCAAAGGGAAGCTTCACAGAAATATGGGTCGAGCCCCAAGGGGTGACCCGAAATGAAGCTTCCCAGAGGCTCGAGAAGATATCCGAAGGATACTCGGGAAGTATCTCGAAGAGTGCCCGAGATGCTCGAGCATCTCGAAATGCTTTTCAAAGCGGAGACCCAGCCAGTGCCGCGATGCAAACAGAGGAGGTGACAAAGTCGAGAAAGAAACGAATGATATGGAAACTATGACACCAAAGGATCTTCTGAAACGGATGACGTTGATATCAAGGAGACAGCAGAACACCTAGCCGCGCAAAGCAACCCGAACTCTGGAGTCAGAAGGGAAGGACCAAGTCCGCATGTGAGAGGACCAAGTCCCACACTGACGAAGGAAACCGACCGGACAGATACCACCCTGACCAGATGTCACCAGTGTCTCGAGAAGTGGAAGTAGTTAACTAACTCGTCAACCAAAAACTTTTTAGACCAATAGACAGGGACATGAAGCCAAAGCAACCCGAACGTGCCAACAGCATCCAGAGATACAAAGGAGAATGGCAAAAGATCACGGCTGCAAAAACTCGGCCAGGAAACGAAGCCACGCCCGGCAGTAAGAACTTGACCTAAGGGTGGCGAAGTAAAAGTGTAAAACCCACGGTGGGGGGTCGAGCAACAGGAGGCTGTGACCGCAGAAAGAGGGGACGAACCCGCCCGACAGATCGATGAGACGGGAGTACACCCGGAGGCCCCGCGTTTCAAGGAGAGGAGGCCCAGGGGGTGTCACAGCACCCCCGCCGCAGCGAGGAGCGCGTGAGAACTGTCGAGGCAGGACCCTAGCTTCCAGGAACGAGAGGAGAAGGGGCTACGGTCAAAGACGCCAGACCAGGGTGGGTGGCGTCTAGGCAAAGTTCCAACGGACATAAGGCTAGGCCACGGGGGAGAAGTAGCCTGGGCACCGCTAAGGTTAGACCAACAGGACTAACCAACAGCGCCGGCGACCAAGAGCCCAAGAGGGGGAGAGGCATCCACCTGGGCGGGAGCCGAACCCCAAAGCGGAACAAAGAACAAGCGCCTAGACTGAATGACCGAGGCCCGAGAACCGGCACAAACATACTAGGCCCCACTGAGGGCCCAGCCGGCGGGAGAAGGCCGGGATCTCGTGTCCGCACCGGGAGTGAGGAAGGAAGGGCGAGGTGTGAAAGCCAAGACAAGGTCCAAGTCCCAAATACAGGGGGTAAGGCCAAGAGGGGAAGGGAGAAGAAAAGAAAATCCTTTAACCCAGCCTAGGCCGGCCTAAGATAGGACCCCGGACAGGAGCAAGTTAAGCCGCCAACGACGCCGAGCCGCAACCCCCGAGGGTGGGGGGGGGGCGTGGTTAGCCCACCAAAGCACGAAGGGGCAGTTAGCCATAGGCTGAAAGCCAGACTAAGCCAGGCTAGGCCCCGACGAGGCCAAGCAGAGCGGCATGGACGAGAACCAAGCCGGTAGTCACAAAGGGAGATAAAGGTCAGAGTCAGTAGCAAAGGCTAGACGAAGGCCCAAGGCCCAGGACAGCGCGGATCAGGCACCGCTCAAGGGGTGCCCGATCCGGTGGGCTCACCATCCTACCATATTGAGCCGCATGACGTTACCAAAATGCGGAATAAAGGGGGTCATTTGAGGGAATGTCCGCGGACAAATTGTCGTGAACTGGGAAAAAAGGGGTGTTTATCGCTAAATGTCAGCGGAATTAAAAAAACAGGGGGGTCGGTTCTTGTGGTATAGCAAACGCTCCCGGGTATCATTTTTCCCGATCCAAAAGGAAAGATCACCAAAATAATCCACAAGAAAAAATATTATTCGGGAATATATTATCCCATTCGGTATCATCCGTTTGCCTCTTCTTCCGTTGTACAGTGCTTAGCCGTAGATCCCGTAGATACGATGCACGGAAATTTTAGAATAGCAACGGGTTTGTCTCGATCTGAATAACAGCAGCTTTACGTTAGCCTAAGGTGTTGTGTCACTCTTTCACGCCACGATGCACCGTTGGAGCAAGAGACGTGAAGCAGTGTCGCGTAGCTGGTGTGTGTGTGACGAAGGATTCATTTCAACTGGCCTTAAAATGGCTCCTGATCATAAAGGGACATCCGCGGAAATGTCAAAAATGCTTGGAGTGTGAGGAATTTTTATTAGAATCAAGAGGTCAAAAAATGCAATTACTGTGACCATCACCTGGAGTGCACATCTGAGTACAAGGAAGTTTAGACTTCTTGTAAACTTAGTTTGATCTCGAATTTCGTGCATGTGAATGAAAACAGGACGAGTCTGGTTTTTGAATTCGGCAGTTTTGGAACTTATGGTGAAAAGTACCAGGGATTCGATGAATCCCAGAGGATGAAGCTTATAAAACCGAATTCATATGGATTATTAGTAAAATAGGTTGCAATAGAAATTCATTAATAGTCCTTCCCAAACGCCATCGATGTTTTTAGCACTTTTAGCACTGTAATTACACAGGGACAGGGTGTCACAGAAATATTTGTATTTCAACAAACCAGTGTGTATCCCTAATTTATTACAAGGGGGTTATACTTTAAATTATGCGATGGACTTGTTAATTGTGAAAAACAGTATAAAAGCCTCTCATTGAAATGGTGAAATAGGGGTAAATTTGTAAATGTGTCCTCGCGAATCTTAAAATGGGGTAAATTTGCAAATGTTGTCCTCGGAATCTTAAAAAATAGGGGTGTTTCAAGCCCCATTTTGTCCTTGTTTTGAGTAAAAAAAAGGGGGCTAAAAATTTCAGTATTATCCTTGAAATGACACGATAAAGGGGTAATTTGTACTTCTGGTAACGGTGAATGCGCGTCCCATGCCAGGGGAGTGAGCCACCGGGTGCCCGATAGAAACGCCATGACAGGGCCACGAACTCCCAGAGGAAGTCGGGGGCAAAGACTCAATAGACCAGTATCCCGGCCGAAGTCAATCGGCCAGGACACACGGCCTAGTCTCACCAAAGGGAGACGGAGATTAACGCCAGATGGCAATGATCATAAGCCGACTCGGGGGGCACCCCGGTGGCCCCAATGGGGGAGCAGCCAGAGCGACAAACGCCAAAGGTCCGAGTCCCCTCAGAGAGGACGGCGGGACCAGGTGAGGCAGCAGGTGGGCTACCGCCAGAGATAGAGGGCAAGGACCACCAAGGCCTAGAAGGCCTAGCGCCGACTAGCCAAGGCCGAAGGCCTTACGACTCGAAGGTATGCATATTAAAGGACCCGCGGTGGCACCGGAAGGCGCTTGTACACCGTGGCATCAATAGTCGGCCGCCATCAGAGGCGCCGACGGAAGCACCAGCGGACCAGAGGCTAAACAGCCGAATAGAAGGGGACGTGTTAAGGTCCTAGGCTAGTCGAGCCCCAAAACGAGGGAGCCCGAGCAGCGACAGCACCCAGCAGGGCCGGGGCAATGTGCATAGAAGGATAAGGTCCGGGCCCCAGCGGAGCAACAGGCGATAGCATGGCAGAAAGCGCCTCACACTCCAGGCCAAGGCGGGCTAGGCCAGCCACCGGCAGGACGGGAGCTACCCCCGCTAGACACCTCCGAAGAAGGAGTCGTCCTGCAGAGAAAGGAGCACCAGAAGCAGGAGTAACGACGGGAAGCGCGGCGACCCAGGACCATACAGGCCTGAGAGAGCTCACACCCCAGACCAAACCGTGGAAGGAGTGGAAGCTACCTAGGCTATGTCCGCGTGGGAACCCCTGCGCAAGAAGCCTTAGGAGCCCCGTAGTAACCCCCAGCCGAGACCTCCCCGTCCCCGAGGGGAGGCAACGAGACCCGGAGCGCGCGACAAAATCCCCACAAGGGAAGACCAGTCGCGGCGCTAGAGATGAAGATCAACGCCAATAAGGCGGACGACAACCCTGAGGATCATCCCCGTCAAGAGACAAGTCCCATAGGTTTAGGCTGAAAATCGACGCCTACGAGGCGGAGAACAACCCCGCAACCCCCCGCTCGCGCGCCCCCATGGAGAGGAGTCGCGGTAATCAGGATTGATCATCACCGCAACGACAGCGGGAGAAACAATCCAGACAACCATCCGTAGAGGGTGGGTCGTAATGAAAGGGGTAGAACTCCACGCCGAAAAAGGCAGGGGAAAACTCCAATTCCCGGAGCCGCGAGCCGTATTGCCCGCCACAAGAGAGTCCAAATTGCGACATAGGCTAAGTAAGGCACGCGATGGATACACCACCCCCCAGGCCCGGTCCAGGCTGTACCACCGCCGAACCACCACCACCCCCCTATGAGGGTGAAGTTGCTGCAGCAGCGTGGCGATTGCACCGCTCGCTTAGCGGTTGGAGTCACCACCCCGACAGCACTTGGTACCAACGGCTGAGCAGCCGATGGTGGAGGCGGGGAAGCCATGCCCGGGTGGGGCCACCCGCAGCAGGAGCCCGTTGAAAACCATACCAAACTGGATCACCCCAGCAGTTCAGCCCGACTGGGGCTGGGTAGCAACGACGGGGGCGCAGCATGACACCGTAAGGTCTGCGCGGAGGGTACGAAGTCCCCGCAGAAGCAAGCCACGGTGGCTCCTCCGCACGAGTGCCGGCGGATGGTCCGTGGGTGCCCCGCCACCACCCCGGCGTGGAGGCGGACCTGCCATAGTGAATGTACGGGTACCCCCGTACCTGTCACCAGCATGGAAGGAGACGCCAAAGCTGACGGGGTCCATCTTGGGCATCAAACGGGGGCCACCCTGGCGGAGCACCGTACCCACACCAGCCCACTGTGCGGCCCGGTATACGGTACTCCACGCTGGGGTGGCATCGCAGGACTAGCAAGGGCTAGTCATGCTGGCGTGTGAGGATTGGATGACACTCGGCAGCCCGTGGAAGGGACACCGTAGCCATCAACCTCGGGTCTACCGAAGCATACACCGTGGCATAGCCCCAGTAGTCGCGGTCCGGGGTGCCCCAGCAACCGGGACTACAACTCTTTATGTAGCGGCACTAGCGGGTCGATTGATCGACCCCTGTCACCGGGGCGTCACCACACCACTCCACCACACCGGAAGTGTTCATCACCGTCCTCCGCAACCCCTTGGGTTTGGCAGGGTGAACCGCGCTAGCCTGCACGATTAGCCCCGGAGCAACCAGGCGAGCCAGCGGCTGGTATCTGTGTGCTTGACGGGCGAACTCCCGTGGGAGGCCCCGAGAAGCACGTGCGAGCAGTCCGAAGCCTGCCCCCCTTCGAGAAGCTCCCATAGCACCGAACTGCCCGAAGGTTTCCCGGACCGGAGCCCGCGTACCACCCCCCCTTTCCTCGGCGTAATGAACGGAAGAATATCCCCGATCTCTACGGCTGCCCATGGGCATCTGATAGTCCAATCAAAAAGACAAGCACCAGTCGGTGCGGGAAGCATAGCCGTGTTTAACGCAAGAGAGGGGATCGAAAATCGGATGGAGGGCGGAAAAAGACGTGCGCATCATGCGCCGCAAAACGGGGTGACGCGAGCCAGATGGATTCCGCGTGTCCAGAAACAGATCAAGAAAAATTAAAGCGTGCCGTGGAGGGACTCCGACACGAAAACGAAGGGATTAAGAAACCAGTCTCGGAACCGGAGTCACAACGTTTTCAGAATTTTTCTAGATCAGTTTCAACAAACATATTTTTATTAAATACACAACACATAAATAAATAAATGCACACTCCCCATATAGAACTGTTTTATATTGAGAGTAGAAACCCCACAATAAAAGAACAGCTCACAAACAAGAAGCAGGCATCCAAGCCTGCAAACACGTGCGGCTGGGGCCTTTGTTTACCTTTTTCCCGCACAAATTATCACATGGACCGCATGGCGGTTAAAAAGGAGACACACAAAAAAGATCTCCGTCGGAGGTATAAATCCACATTAATTTTGCCGGTCCAAGAGTGCTTATTCCTTTATAATAATCATTATATATCCAAAGTAGTGTGGTGAGTAGTATTAGAGTATTCCGCAAGAGAACACACAGTCTTACATCAATATAATCTCAAGTTGGGCAGTAGTAAATGAGCCGCGACCGGGACATGTCCGTTCAGCTAGCGTGGCCAAAACGACTGAGGGAGAGTAATGGCCGCCAGGGTGTGACCTGGGTCACTGGGTTAGGGACCGTTCCATTTCTCTTAGGGGTGTTATTTGTATATTGGGGCATTTCACTTCTAAAGAAGGAAAAGCAGATGTTTCAGTCAACATTGGTTTTAAAGGAAATCAGCTCAGTGTAATGAATTATTAGGATGTGCCACCACCCTATGAAGTCGGCAGACTCAATGGAATAAACTGCATGTTGAAGTATGTGGTGACAGATACTGAATTCATCCCTGACACCCTAATACATTTAACACTTCCTCTGACAAGTTCCGTCAGCCAGCGTATATAATATTCATATAGTTAGCCATTTTACCTTTTTCTCATTATGCTAATGTTCTTTCTGTTGTCAACTGTCCATTTATAGTTTCGAAAGCGGGTCAGAGGGCCGTAATCAAACTTACGCAATATTCATCACACCGTTATTTTTCCGAAAGTGGTCTTGGACACCTCCGGAGAAAAAATAACTCTAAGTATAAGGTTGATGAATATTCATAGTTAAACAATAAAGGACAATGACAAAGGAAAAATTTTAGAAACACCTCGGCCTCAGTTGGTACAAATGAAAGAAATCAAACAATAGTGAAAGAACTCGATATGAAAAGGCTATTTGTGAAAACAGATTGCCATCTACTTGTGAGCTTATCTGCGATTACGAGTCAGGCAAAGTCGTGACTTAAGTTATTGCAAATTTCTTCTTAACTATTAAGGGACAATCGAAACATTCTGCCCCTTTATTGTTGAAATAAACATAAGATGAAAGACAGGTGACCAATCACAAGCTTATTGTGATGTCGGATTACCATCTGCTGGTTAGATTAATAATGTGTAATCGACAACGAATCAGCCAGGCTAGTGATTCAAAGTCTGGAAATCTTCAGGTTAAATCAAATACACAGCATTATTGTTGATGGTCTGATTACATTACCATCTGGCTGGTTATATTACTGTATAGCGACACCGAAGCAGCCAACATAGTCTCGGAAATATTCAGGTGACTCAATACAAAAGCTTATTGTGATTGTCGGATTACCTCTATGGTTAGCTATTACATGTATATCGTCCCTGGAATCAGCCAAGATAGTGATTCCAAGTCATGGAAATCTTCAGGTTACTCAATACAAAAGCTTATTGTGAATTGTCGGATAACCATCTTCTTTTTAGCTAATACATTATATCGACCACAGAATAAGCCCAAGCTAGTGATTTAAGAAGTCAGGAAATTTTCAAACAGACAATTTAAACACGTTGCTTTTACTTTAACTGGTAACACTTGCTACTCATAACGCCAGAACCAACTGAATCGGGATTTACAAAGTAAAATTGGAGGAGAACTATAAAAAAGGGCATTTCTGCCTTTGTTTCTTTATACCTCATGAGAGGGCTAATGATAGCCTTAAGACTACCTATTTTAAGAATTGGCTAAATAGGGTAATCTTCTTGGCTAAAAAACTTAGTCTGCGTAACAACATTCGGTAGTGCACTGCGGATCACTCTGTACAAGATCTTTAATATTCGTGTGTAATCTCCGGGGTCAGATATCTTGTGGAAGGGTTATTTGAACTGACCCCAACTTAAATATCCAACCTGCCTACTAAATAACAATTAGACACGCTAACCCAGTCAATAGGACTATCTTTTCAACAGATGGACCATTTCTAACTCGATCAGGCTTTCCTTGACAATAAGAATTTATTCTCTCTATAAGAGTAAACCTATTATCGGCTAGACCTTGGTGTTGAACTCCTGCATCAGATTGAACATAACATCTCAATTGGTGTTTTTAATTAAGAAAACACTTAACGCTGCTTCAAAATATTATAAAAAAAAAAACACGAAATATATTCTCAATTTTACTGAATAATTATAAAAAAAAATTGGATTTTCGTTCTTGTCACGACTTATATGTAGAAAGGCTCGCCAGCTAGGTCTAGTCTATAGGCTCCCATACCTTATCAAAACCCATTAATTTTAATAACGGTGTGCTTCTCATCCTTTATCTATACCTACATGTGTCCTCTGTCTTCATTTCTTTTGGGGACAAAAGGGCATTATAACATGTAGTGTTCATGTGGATAAATGTGGTATTAACTGCCATCTGGATCCCACAGAGTAGCGACATCAAAATAAAATTGTTCCCTAGCTCAAATTGTACTTCTTTGTAGTACGAAACTCATACTTAATACCATGACTTTAAGTACCCCTTGGAATGATCATTATATATTTTGTCATGATACAAGACACCCCTAGTATCGATGCCTCTTTGCAGTCTCAGGTGATACCCACTATTAAGCTGTATCTGGTAAAGGGAGATATTTAAATCCACAGAACACTTTTCTCTATCTTTAATATCATGAAAAAATGGAATAAAAAATATAGTAGTAAAGTCTCGTGCAGAGCAAGCTCGTACGCGGAGTGCCCAACTCTCTTTCCTTGGCGTTTGGGCCAGACTACTCCGTATTATTTTTGCTGTGGGGGGTCCGCCACTCCTCCAGCACAGTGAGTCTGTTACTTTCCCAGCATTGAATAATGCTGGTACCCATTTATACACCTGGGTGGAGAGGAGTAATTGAGGTGAAGTGCCTTACACAAGGGCACAACACATTGGCCACAGTGGGACTCGAACCCACAATCTTTGGGGTGCGGGACGAGCGCTCAATCCACTGGACCATACGTAAAAAATATAGTGTACAATGTAATCTTGCAATATCACTCATTCACTTTACCAACAAAATATCACATTTCAATAACGCTTACCTGCTAACTTCAAATCAAAATGAATGACCTGAGGGAAATAGACACAAAAATACAAAGATGAATTGGTCAGTTTTGATGTTTGCAAGTTCGATGGCTGGAAAGTAAAGTAGTTAGCTTAACATACCTGAAAGACCCAGTTCAAATTGACTTGGATATTAATTCCAGAAGGTTGACTTTCTCAATTTTGCTACCTTGACAAATAGATTAATTACAGGTCTTCAGTTTAACCTTATTTATTAACATTTTCTCCACAAAGCTTAGAAAGAGGATTCCTAATTTGGTTGATCTTTACAGATACCAATATTAGTGCTCTCCCCCACCTAAATTGGTGGATCGTCTGCCCAGTTGTTGTAAGGTCCCATGTTCAAATCATAGATGGTCACTTGGTCAGTGATTTTTTGTTCTCAACGACTGTCATTTCTGTTGTGTGTGGTATAAGTTTATATTAATTTATTATTTTTAAGCCCATATTAAAGATTCTTTTCTCTTGAAAAGATACATGGAGAGATTGATAAATCCAAGAATTAAGTTATTTGCATAGGATGGGTCACATGGGTGTGGTAGTTGATACAGTGTGGATTAAGGATATCTAAATTATTATTATTATTATTGCGCCGCCTTCAAGAAATCCTCACAATCATTTCGCTTCATCTAGGTGGCTGTTCAAAGACATGCCTTCAAGTGCACAAGCCTCACTTAGATTGTAATATTTCCCACAACAGCTCCCCAGATTTCCCTTGGGTCGACGAGGCAATTGAGATTAAGTTGACCACAGTGGGGTTCGAACTCAAAATTTTAACAGTCTAATGACCACGAGTCATGTGCTTTTCCACTGGATCACACATTCTCTTGAACAACTGGGTCCACGCTCAGTACTACAAACTTGATTGAACATCCCATTATAGATGCAGAATATTTACATAAATTGACATGCCATTTGATGCTTTACCTGTGATTGTTTGGACCTCAGTCTTATATACACGGTATGAATTCCCTGAGACAGTGATACGCTATACCTAATGGAAAATGGATAACAAAAATAATTGAGGTTCTCTTAAATAGGCTACTTAAAGGTACAACAAGATTTTGAAGCACCCAAATATTGCGTCATAATAGTAATTTCATATAGATTAGACACTCAAAAGATTTATTACAATGTATTATGCTACAAAAATGTCTTAAACAGACAAAATGCATCTTAAAAAAGAGAACAAAGGTGATTTTGTTTGCACATATATTTCAATATAAAACATAGGTTGAATTTTGTATTTGCTCCTATACAAAATTAGTAGTATAGAACCGATCACATCGGAAGGTTCTGAACTGGGCCGATTTTAAGCTTATCGGATCTGGATCGGAATCTGCAAAAATTTTCCTCCCTACCGATCTCATGAACCGATCCCAACCAGTTACTACAAAGCCTAGAAAAAATGGCAAAACCTCATTTCAAACTCACCTTATCTGCCAAATGAAGACCTTAGGCCTTTATATTTTCAATTGAATTTACTCAATCTAACATTAGAACCAACCAGAGTCATCAGACAAACATTCACAATTGGTAACTACAAATATGAAGCATCATGTGTGTTTTGTATTCACAATGTTGAAGTTGACATGAATTCACATGTCAACAATACCAACGAATTTGCCGTAAATTCTTGATGAGATGAAACAACGTTCCTGATCAAGGGCGGATTCCAGGATTTCTCAATAGAGGGGGCGCCAAATTTTCCGGTCGGTTGTTTGAAATTCTGAAGAGTGGGGAGTAACATACTGCGACTGCTGGGTGCCCACAAATCTAGATCTACACGGCGCCCAACGCCCTGCACCGTAATTCTTATAAATCTACAGGGCGCCCTGTGCGAAAAAAGGGCATTTTTATAGATTTACAGGGTGTCCGGTGCTCTATGCAACACCCGGCGCCCTGTGCTCTGCAAAAAATAGAGGGGGCGCGCGCCGGGTGCGCCCCCTCTAAAACCGCCCCTGCTGATTGGCCGAGGTATTCTTTTCATTTTATTAAAAATTGAATGCAAGTTTGTTGAATAAATTTTGAGACAAATCTTTCCACACAAGTCATCACAACATATCATAGTTTTTATCGTAAATTTATAAAGGGGTATGTGATGTTTCATTGTTACTTTTATCCAATTTGTTGAAATATTCTAGAATATTTCTACTATAAATTCAAGAACTTTCCAACCATCATGCATGGCATGAACCCGGAAATCAACTTATCAAAATGGGTGCCCGGCGTGGTGTCAGCGCCGACTGCATGAAAAGAACAAACATATCAACGAGATGCAACGTTTGCATGCGCCCACGAATGTAGCAAAACGTGATATGATGCGATAAATAAATAACATCAACACACAGTGTTGAATTGAATTGTACATTAATATCATGAGTCGGTCAGCAGATTTTTTTTTTTTTTATTTTGTGCTAATAATTTGCATACAAATTTTGGGATCTAGGGTAGGTCGGGTTACGGCAAACAATTCTGGCTCATGATAAAATGATTCCTGGATCAATCATAATTCTGACCCATTTTGCGTATATCTCAGTCCAAAACCTGAGCAAGATACTGAAGCTAGTTATGCAATGAATCTAAACTCAATCTTACCAGTATTGGCTTCTCCTATATACATCAGCTGCAAGAATCTGCCCATCAATAAATACTGTATGTACACCTGTGAACAAATATGACACAAAAATTAGTGATGAAAAAGTCAAAATTTGACCTCCTCATATATTTTTTATTAGCACACTCTTAAG
The DNA here is from genome assembly GCA_023653785.1 of Ophioderma brevispina. Lineage (NCBI taxonomy): Eukaryota > Metazoa > Echinodermata > Ophiuroidea > Amphilepidida > Ophiodermatidae > Ophioderma > Ophioderma brevispina. The sequence continues at coordinate 106,609 of JAMKCH010004400.1, read as the reverse complement.
CATTTAACATTGTCTAATAATTCTCTCGGGTTGTATCATTTACTTGATCCTCGCATGCATTGCATTGAGTTTCGCATCGTCATAGATTCTGCTAGAATCATGCATATAGGTCATCCTACGCCCGCTTGAAACTCTAAAAATAAAGACTGAAATACATTAGCGCTCGTTCACTGGTATCCAAGTAAACACAGTACCCTGTGGTCTAGTGGAAAATCTTGTGCCTAAAAAGCGAGAGAACTGGGTTCGAGACCGTGTCTTTATTTAATTCAATGCTAGACAGTTTCTCCGAGTCTATATATAATATTTGCATTTAATATTTGTATAATATCAAATTAAGTGATCTCAAATCAACTGTGTTGGGTTGATTTAATTGAAGGCACTATCAGTGATTTTCTAAATCGGGAAATAAAAAAATTCATCAAAATTCAGATGTTTGCATGTTTGTAACAAATACAGGCATCCTAACATACCCCGCAAATAATAGGGCTAGAAGCAACCTAATAAGGACAAAATCTTAAACATTATTAATATAAGTACAGACACTTACTACAACACGTTATTGAATGGAGATTTGTATCTTTGAACACTGTCATTTTCTTCCTTTTTTTGTCAATTTTTTAGTCGAAAAAAGTAACGTAGGAGAATTCTACATACTTATCCTTCATTTTTAAGCTATTCCTGCAAATTTCAAATATTTTGACTCTTTCGGATAAATCACTGATAGTGTCTTTAAGTGATATTAAATTGATGGTATCAAATCAAATATTTTTATGTAAAGATTTGAAAGATTTGATTGAACAGTTTAAGAATTAAAACTATTTAACCTCCTATTGCATTAAATTATTCACTTACCAAGGCATCGAATTAACACATCCTCATCTTTCCCATTGACTGCAAATTCTCCCACTAACCAACCCTAGACAAGTATACCAAGATCAGTGCAAAAACAATGTTATTTTTGGTACATGTGTTTAAAGGAGAGATACTCCCACAATAACAACAACTTCAAAAATGTACAAAAAAGTCAAGAGTCCATCAGTACAATCAACGGAAGCTTGATAATTAGTCCAATAATTGTATGATTTGACCGCACACAAATTGCAACAGAAATAAGGGGGCAACGTTTGTACAGGGGTAAAAAATTAGAATTGTTTGAATTGATTTAAATGCTGTACCAATTTATTGGGGCACTCAGAAGGGTTAAAAAGGATAGTTTGCCCTATCTACCGTTAAGTTTAGTACAATAGCTCAAACCAGCCTCAAAGGTCATCCTGGGGTAAAATTCATAGAATGGTCCGATTTTGATCGGACTGGTTGCAAAACTGTTAAATTTGTCCCACTAGATAAGTAAATGTAAATAGATTCTTTGTTTGAACTTTCTATATAAGAATTACAGAGCTTTGTTTGAACTTTCTATATAAGAATTACAGAGCTATGACTAGTGACCTCCCATAGACCCTGTAGCCCCAGTCACATTTTGCGTTCCAATTATGCAACAAATATTATAGATGGTGCAACCAGTATATTTTTGGGTTCTGTACGTTTAGACAACAATTTGACACCATTTTTATAACGAACGGATATATCTGAAAATTTACCCCCATTGTGACCTTGAACCTATTTTGACTCATAACTATTGAACTACAAGCTGCAGATATGGCAAACTATACCTTTTTTAATCCTGGAAATGTAACAAACATGTTGGCATACTTTTCGACACGTTTTGATACTTTTCATATTTTGACCCCTGTATACACCTTACCCCCTTAAAAATATTTGTTCCACTCCTTTGATTTTAGTAGACTTTTGATATGTTGTTTTTAAAGGTATTCTCAATACAATTCTGTTGGAATTGATTGTTGCAATTAGTGTTGGGTTAAGGCAGCATTCATTCTATTTTGACTGGCCTAAATGGCATTCAGCAATATGAGATATTGAATACCACTTTTGCTCCTGGGGCATAAGTCGAAACAATCGTCCCAGAGCTGTGCTCTCCATTATTTTGAATGCTGATCACAATAGTACTAATGATATTTTTTTCCATAACAGTTATCAAGAATTATAATGGCAGCTGATCTAGTGGTTAGATAACTTCAAGACATTATGATGCAATTGTCTGGGGTTCAAATCCCATTCTAGCTTCTTTTAAAATATATATTTTAATGATTTTTTTTCAAGTTAGAGGTCCAAATTAAAAGTCTGAATAGATCACAAAAACTTGTAGCTGCCCTTTGAGATTAGTAAGAAAGACCTGCTCCTGGAGCATGAGTGGCAGTCAAGAACTCCAGCATGCTTACTATCGTTTACGTTAAAAAATTATAAACCAAAATTTAACCTGAATTTACTCTCGAAACTTGATATTGACATTCAGCTTACAATGGTATTCAGATTACAAACATTGGTTGGGTGACATCATTATAATGTGATACTACTTTGTGGATAATGAAATGAGTACAGGTTGTCAAATTTTGCAACTTAAAAAAATATATCTTGGAATGTCACCTAATATTCTCATTTAAGAATTTAAGAATTATTGAAATTTTTAATGAAATTCAGAAAATAAATTGATAAAACCAGCACCAGAAAGATAATAAACAATAAATATGCACCAATATTTTGATGTTACCTTCCTTTATAGAATGGTGTTAGAGCCTAAAGTCTTATACATGAGCCACAGCAGATTAACCATATATTTAACACAAAATAGGAAAGTTTATAAAACAAGCAGAACTCAGAATTTCACGACGTGTAGTTTAACATTTTTGTCCGTCCGTCCGTCCTTCCATCCATCCATCCAACCAGACAGACATCCATCCATCCATCCATCCATCCATCCATCCATCCATCCAACCAGACAGACATCCATCCAACCAGACAGACAGACATCCATCCATCCATCCAGACATCCAACCAGACATCCATCCATCCATCCAGACATCCATCTAGACATCCATCCATCCATCCAGACAGACAGATACCCATACACTTGCTCATTCAAAGCATGTTCTGAAATACCTTCAGCAGGGACAAATACGCTGCTCATTTCATAGTCCCCTTCTGAAATACTTTCAGCAGGGACAAATACGCTGCTCATTTCATACAGTACAGATCGAAATGGAGTAACCAGGCCACCTGCGGGAAAATTGCGATGAAATCGCGGTGAAATCGCGGGGAACTCGCGAGAAAATTGCGATGAAAACACGGTGTGAGCCGCCAAAATCATTGCGAGGAAATTGCGGGGAAATCGCGGTGGTTTCGCGGGGAAATCTTCGGAAGAAGCCTCGGCCGATCCGACGGCCACCGATTATCCATCGGGCCTCCCGGCCGTGATAGTGTGGTTGTGACAATCACCTGATACTTAGCTAAAATCAATAATGATGTCAAGTGGCAATATCGATTGTTGTGGACCCTCATATTGATTCGGTTAACACATTACACTAGTTTCCTTTCAAGCATCTCGCGAGTGGTTTGATCGCGGACATTATGTATTCCATGTTCATTTTAATTCAAGCACATGCTAGCTGTTATAGCCAACTTTTTAATGATATTCACATGCCTTAATTCTGTTGTTTTTTTTCACTCACAGGTATTGGTCCCCAAGTTGTAATAAGGTTGAAATCATCAGCCACGGAAACTTAGCCTATTTTTAGAAATTTTCCGTTAGGTTTACAAATACTTTCCAAAGACGCAACAGTATGTCAAATAATATCTCTCAATGTTGCAGATGTTTTATATAGATTTGATATAATAGGGGGAGCATTAAATCGCATAAATAAATATAAAAAACAATTCTGCATTTTTTCGACGATCAATTTGTAAAATATTTACACATGCACTGGGTGCATTAATAATTAATTAACTTTTTTGGCCACATGGTATGTGCACGTTTTCTTCATGTTGCAAAGTACAGAAAATCGTCGAGTGGGAAATATAGTCGTATCCATCAAAATAATTGATTAAACAAGATAATAAGCAATATGAAAAACAAATCGTCTGTTTCATGGCTATACGTATTCTTATCTTTACTTACAACTGAAGGTTGTGGAAAATATAATTCGTCGATCACGCATTTTTTTAAGTGGGATTTGGCCATACATCGACATTACATCCACATTACCAAGGTATTTTTATGTTAGTATAATTAGGTAGTATAAATCAAGGGTTCACTAGAAACATTAAGAAAAAACACTCGAGTAATTGCCCTGAATATCGGAGACTTTTGATAAACATCGTGCATCTGTGCATCATAAATACCGTTTAAAATTATCTTCCTATATGCTGTGACATTTCGAATAAAATTAAGAGATGGAAAGTTCGCAGTTTCTACCTTACTGTGTGTGCATGACATGACTTCTCTCCAACTTTTCGTCAACAGGAAATTCTAGGGTCGTCGCCTTACTAGGCGTGCCTGGTCTTGAAATCTCGCACCTGTAATTGTCGACCATTTGCATAATTATTTCGCTTAACCATTTTTTGCAAGGGGGAAGGGAAACAATTTTTCTTATAAAAATGCCTATCGATGCTCTCGCGTCTGCATGTGTGGTTTTCACCCATAAGTTGTTGTCATCAGTAGGCTATCCTGATTTACAATTTTTCAACGAATGGTGCGAACCGATTTAAAAAAAAAAATAGAAAAATAAGAACTGCAAACTCGCCCCCTCCCCCCGCCGTAATTGTAAACACGGAGAATCCCCCGGGTGACGTAATTAGGAAAATCTGTATTAGAAAAAAATCAGTTTCTACGCGTTCTTGAGAAAAATCAAATCACGTTTTGATTTTCTGAGGAAGTATACTGCGATATTTTATACAAAAAAATGGTGGAGAAACACAGATTTTGTCAAGCGAAGGTTTAATTACAACCATCCATTGTACGTTGTGTAATGTTTGCATGCTTTTTATAGAAACAGATGGAATTTCCACAGTAAGTTTGGAGAGGCTGGAAAATTCTTGTGGTGTCTATGCACGTGAACGCAGCTATGATAATTAGGTGTTTACCTAATTAAACTTACGCCAAGTATGTCAAGGGGAGCTGAGTAGAATGTTGCTCGGGATATCGTTCGTACTGTAGTTCGTCATAAAAATACCTTGGAAAATTTCATATGCAGATTGTTTTCAAACTGGATTCTTTTTTGGTTTTATTTTTTTTATCCAAGTTACCAAGCAAAAATAGTTGTACAGAGTACAGAACGACATTTTATCGTTCGTCATTTGTTAGTTAACGCTTTAAACGCAATAGAGTAAATTTGAGGGAAAATGCACAGCTATAAGGAAATGAAACAAAAAAAAATGTTGATATATTTCATGTTTGACAATAGTTTATTTGTGCTTTGTTTCGGTTTTTATTTTTTTTGTTTGGTTTTCAGTGAGGTTCACTTGTTTTTGGTTTCAAGGCTACAAATACGATGCCAGTGGCTTTCCGACGGATTTTGCCATGATGTGATAAGCCAAGAAAGTAAAAACAATAGTGCTATCATGGCCTAAAGTTTAGGTCTGTGATAGGCCGGTCCGTTACGTACGGAAACGGTGTGAAAACAAATATATCAAACATAATATTATGCGATAATCTTGTTGTTAGAGTAAAACTTGAGTGGAAAATAGCTGGTAACGCGATTGCACACAACGCATTTCGAGTGTCAACGTAGGGGCGCCTTTTGTCAAAAACTTGCTCCCTGGGTTGAAGTGGACCGGGGAATGTGGATTAGATCGATCGTTCGGACCTCAAATTGCTGCCCCCAAATTGCTACCCAGACCCCGCACACACAGCAAATTACATTTATTTAGTAAATGAAGAAACTATATAGGCCTACATGTGATTTTAATCGTAATCTGACAAAAAAATATGATGAAAGTTGTGAGCAAACCGTGCACGATCGGTAGGGAAATGCGTGACTTAAGTGATCGCAGTTCGCAATCACAGGCAAGTGCATGGTCAAAAAATGGCTGAGGATGATCCTTGTGCAGGCTAAAGAGTAGTTACTTTTCAGCACATGGACCACTCGGTAATTATCGCCATCGTGATTACTTTTTTGATGCAAATTGCAATCGTTAAATTTTAAAAAAATATCGTAATTAGGATTAAATGTCTTGAATCAAGATCAAGAGACAGGGCGATCAGCGGTGTTCAATCGCCATGTTGTCTGTGTGTTTTGTTTTTGACTTATTTTTTCCATTTTACAATCCACAATATGAAAAAGGACATATTTAGCAATTATAAAACGTTATATTTTATTTCATGTCATATATTTTTTTAAAAATATTTTAACAATACTTTTCGACCCTTCATTTTTGTTTAATATTGTTTGTTTTGGTTTACTCTGAATTAACATATAAATGAAGAATGTTGTTTGGAACAGTACATTCTAATTACATTGGGGTGAAATATACGGGGATAGAGTAAATAGACGGCCCACTAAAGATGAACAAATAATGGAAGCCTTCATAATAAAAGGCTGGAATTGTCCCAGCATTTGTCTTTTATCGTGTTTATTGTACTCAAGCAAAACATTTATGACAGCGAATAAATCAAAATCTGATTTACAACCACAAATGAGATGGCATTGTATGTGGTTTCAAGCTTCACCTGCAATCGGCAAATTCTTTGCGCCCCCTGGGCTGCTATCAAAATAGGGAATGTCATGCGAGTAATTTATCGGCCGATTGTTCAGCCGGGCACTGTATTAAAAATTGGAAAATTTTGCCCGATCTACTCAATTAGCGCAGGATTTTAACTCTAAAAATTGAGCAAACTCTAGACAACTGGAATCACAAAGTCATAACTTGTAATTATGTGTGGAGGAAATCATAAGTGTTAGCATGGCTAGTTCGCAATGCAATCCTATCTGACAAAATCAGGGCATTCCGTTGTTATTTCAGAGATGAGACACCCACATGAAAACGTTCATCACGGTAGAAGTACTTTTTTTTTTATATTGCCAGGCCTAAATTTCCCAGGGAACTTTTTTAATGAAATCATGAAGTAAGCGGGCATATGTTGTAACAGTTTTGTTGTTATTTAACCATTTTCAAGGTATTTAAATGAGAAATCGGGGTTTTTTATCCCCCGCTTCCACAACTAAACTCATGTTTTTTAAAAAATAATGCATCGCCTATCCCGCAGCACAAACTCCGTGCATTCAGTACATGATCATAACAAGAGTGGGATCATAAACAAACAATACTTGGTGGGGAGACTCAGTACACAATTGCCAAATATAATCAGCTGTACGGCATTGTAACTCCATGATATAATTCAGCCACTACATCGCAAAACCACCGCAAACTCACCGCTAACTTCGGCAGCCGTTGGGTATTAGTCTCACCGCGGGGATCGTAAGCATGGTCTGTTGACCTCTTCAGCCCCCGCGATATTATCGCGATGAATTTGCGGGGTTTTGGCGGTGAAATCGCAATGAATTTGCGGTGAAATCGCAGGGCAATCGCGGGGGAATCGCGGGAAATTGGTTACTTCATTTCGATCTGTACTGTAGTCCCCTTCTGAAATACTTTCAGCAGGGACAAATACGCTGCTCATTTCATAGTCCCTTCTGAAATACTTTCAGCAGGGGCAAATACGCTGCTCATTTCATAGTCCTTCCAAAATACTTTCAGAAGGACAAAATATGTGCTCCTTTCCATAGTCCTCCAAAATACTTTCAGCAGGGACAAATCTGCTGCTTCAGTTCTTAGTACTTTTCTAAAATACTTTCAGAGGGCAAATACGATGCTCCAATTTCATAGTCCCTTCTGAAATACTTTCAGTAGGACAAATACGCTTGCTCATTCATTAGTCCCCTTCGAAAATACTTTCAGCAGGGGACCAATATGAGCTCATTTCATAGTCCCTTCTGAAATACTTTCAGCAGGGTCAAATATGCTGCTCATTTCAAAGTCCCTTCTGAAATACTTTTAGCAGGGAACAATAAAATTTGATGACCTCTATAGACATCTATGAGAGAATCAAGCCAAGAAATATCATCACTATACAATCACTTCTGACTTAAATACCAAACTTGCCTGCCATTCCAAGATAGCAAAGGACCCCAGCTGTGACATCAAATCTTGCCAAGGAACATCATGAAGTGCAATTTCAAGAGGATCACGGGCTGCCTGAAATGTTAAGTTTGACAGTATTTCATGATACATACAAGACATTATTCACTGCAAATGCTTGGTAATTAATTGTAATGCATAAAAATAAGCTGTAAATGCATGAAAATGAAGCAATTGGAATTTTCAAAGTAAAACTGTAATAAAATGCTGGAGAGCAAAGTCTAGTGATTAAAATGTTTGCCTCTTCTATAAAGGGTCCCCGGTTCAACCCCAGTGAGCTCACTTTTGCTGGAACTTCTTCAGCTACTCAATTTATGTAAGATTAAAATCAGAATTCTGCTAGCTGCATGATTCATTTGGAATGGCAAAGGAGTTGTAAAACCTTTCCCCCTTTGAAGGGATATTAACCCTATAACTACCAAAATTCAGAACTCAATGAGCTGAGGCTAGAAAATGCACTAAGTCCAAAAAGATGCGATGACATCGTACCAACACTCATATGGGCACGAAATCGCTGGCCAGGCCAGCGACTCCCTCGTGGCTTGCCATCCTTGCTCATGGGAATGGTGCGCCGGAGGCTCCTGGTTCGAATCCAACCACGGATGTCCAATCTTCTTTAGCTTCTATCCCTTTACCCCTTCCCTTCCTCTCGGGAGATAGGCTAGAAACCAACCCTTCCTTTTTTCCAGGTAAGAGGTACCCTTAGAAGGGGAAACCCAATTTAATAATACACAGTATTCATCTCTATTGAATGACCTTGATCCCAATGCCCCATCAGTAAAGTTCATGCTATTATATTTCAGTCCATTTTGATATCAAAGCTAAAAACATAACAATGCCATACAAATACCAAACACTACTAATACTCACTATAATGCTAATAATTACTGTTACTTTGAGCGTAAGAAATAATTTGTAAAAAAAAAAAAGTTACAAAAATAGTTGTTAGATTTTGACCTTCTGATGAATCAGTCTCCAGTGTATTTCTCCTCCATTGACTAATTCAGAGTAGTAAGTTGCTTTCTTCTTGTATCTCTCCTTGGAGGCATTTGCTATACCACCATACCATTGCATTGGGTCCCCATCAAGCTCTGCTTTGCCGATTCCAAATGGACCTATCAATGAGAGGTACAGTTCTTATTGAAGTAGAATGCTAATAACCTTTGTATATTTTTTTAATTACAAACATTGCACCTCCATAGTCCATTTATCTTCCTCGAGTCAATGACATCAACACATTCAGACAGACGTTTTTGTGTGTATTTTTGCACCGCCTTTATATGCACACATGGTAATGCCAGCACTTTGAATCAATGCCCACGTTTGAATGCTGCAACTACTGCAAAACACTGTCTCAGGAAGGTAAAAGCACTAGAGTCTGCTGCTGTTTGTTTTTACAAGTAAATTTCATTTTTTAATTGAATGTTATTTATCTTTGTTTAAAGGTACAATGAGCAGAAAATATTTTGTTATATGCATGGGTAGAACACAGTGGGCAGTCCACTCATTATAATGCGTGGGGGTTCAAAATCTTGAAAATTGGCAAAAGGGTGGGGGCTGACATTTTTCCACTAAAAAGGGTGGACTTGTATAAAGTGTGGAGATGAAATATAAAGGGTGGCCGTAAAATTCCTGTAAACAATTGAAATGAAATGGAATACTAATAACACTTCCTTCGCCTTGCTCGCATAAATGTGTCTATCGCTTCCCTGGCCAGCTCGCTCGATTTGCCAACAGCTTCACAGGAGCTCATGAAGCATGTTACATATCTCATCGGGTGGGAGCTCCAATCAGCATCAGTTTTACTAGATCATTATTTTATCAGTGATTGGTCAATTGTTTACTAAAATAGCTCGGGTCTTCCCTGTTTTGTGAATGAAAATAGCTTTCGTAAATGATCGCACGATCGGAAACTCCCGTCCCGATGATTTTTAGCAAGTCTCAGTCTAAAACGGCGGCGCCCGTCAAAAACAACGGGAGTTGGGATCGTGTGATTTTTGGCGAAGAAGATTCAGATTCTGATGCAGAATTTGAGGGATTTGATCCAGATGAGATTGAGGAAGAAAGAAAAAGCTGATAGTGGGTCTGAAAATGACTTTCATATTGCAGCTGATCATGTACCAAATTGCATAATGCGTACATGCCCAGTCATGCCAGTCTAAGACCGAGCCTTGAGCTCGACTGGCTAGGCTCGCCTACCTGATTTTGACATGGATGTTGACATGTTGTATCATCTTACAACATTTTCATTTCGTGTACCTCTGTGTGCTAATTTGGATATCTGGCCAACAAAAAAATAAATTATATACGATATAGATAATTGTCACTTTTATTATACAGAGAACATGTGCAATTCTGTGATGGAAGTTTATGTTGCTGTTTACCATTACTGGTATTCACAAATATTGCTTGTGAATTGTAAAAGGGTGGGGGTCTGAAATTTTCAGTATAAAGGGTGTCTCAGTAAAAAGGGTGGGGTCAAATAAAAAGGGTGGGGTCAAACCCCACTGCCCACTATGTAGAATTTCGTTGCAGAATGCGAGAATCCGTCTAGATTCTCGCAAATGAATTTTGCGGGAATCATCTAATTCGCTACTGTGTTAAGTTCTAAAGTTTACGAGAACCAACATTGATTCGCGCAAATCAATTTATGAGAATCTTTGCGAGAATCGATTCTCAGATTCTCGCCGAAATTCTAGCCCTAATATGCAGGTGAAATCTACCAAAGTTAATGCACAATAAGCAGGTCAAAATTCCTCTGCAAATTTATACGAGAAATCTGCCAATGTTAAGCACAATGGGCAGGTATAAACTCTGATATACAGGAGTAATCTGCCAAAGTGAAGCATAATCGACAGGCAAAATTCTGTGAACTACAAGAGTAATTTAACAAAGTGAAGCACAATGGGCAGGTAAAATCCTGTTAAATACAAGAGCAATCAACCAAAGTGAAGCACATTAGGCAGGTAAAATCCTTTAAAATACAAGAACAATCTACCAAAGTGAAGCACAATGGGCGGGTAAAACCCTGAGATATACAAGATTAAACGACCAAAGTGAAGCATGAAGAGCAGCTAAAATCTGTGAAAAACAAAAGTAATTGACCAAAGTGAAGCACAATAGGACAAGAGTAATCTACCAAAGTGAAGCACAATGCGAAATGGGCAGGTAAAATTCTGTGAACTATGAAAGTAATCTACCAAAGTGAAGCAAATTGGGCAGGTAAAATTCTGTTAAATACAAGAGCAATCGACCAAAGTGAAGCACAATAACCTGGTAAAATCCTGAAAAATAAAAAATCAACCAAAGTGAAGCACAATGGGCAAGTAAATTACTGAGAAATACAACATGAGTAATCAAAGTGAAGCACAATGGGCAGGTAAAATCCTGTGAAATACAAAAATAATCTACCAAAGTGAAGCACAATAGGTAGATGAAATAGTTTTGTGTCCGTTTAATCAAATTTTCGGGTCTGTCCTTACCTATGAAATGCCACTCATCAATGAACTTGCTCAGTTTCCCAGTCAACTTGGCAGCTTGCTTGAAACATGTTGTTGCTTTTGATTTCTTCTTTGCTAGGTTGTACTGATGACCAAGCTCAGACCTTTCATGATACAAAGAAATGTCCATTGCAAAAATCAAAACAGAAAATAGTGCAGGGAAAGATTTTATTTTTCATTTACATCAGTAATGACCACTTGTAGGCAATCAAACAAAGGATGAAAACTTTCACCCTCCTACAGTAATATTCAGATAAAATGTTTGCAGTAATTTTACTTTCAGTTTGATGGTTGAGTGTGTACAACCTTTCTGTGTGTGTCAAAAAAGAGTTCAGAATACTTAAGAACATTTAGACAGAGCAAGCCAGCTAAACCCTTCCCCTTCACATCCTGCTAACCCCAGCTTCAACAAATACATCTGGCAAATAAAACATAAAACATGTCAAGGATTAAAAATTTATACAAGAGGTTAACCTCAGCCTTGAATAAGTGAATTTGAGAGAGGTGAGGCAAGATGTTGGGATGAGAAGAACAGAAAACTTGTCAGGTAACAAATAGAATGTGACACAGGAATGATAGCCTTAAAATTAATGAAATTTCAGTGCACTGGCATATCTAGCTGGAGCGCTGTGAGTGCTCAAGTCCTCCCTTCCCCTCCCTTCCCCAATCAGTCAAATTTTGGCCCAAATTAGCATTTAACATTCTTAGCCCCCTGAGTGGAGGTTTCTGGTCACACCCTTGCAGTGGTTTCATGTTCAGTGGGCTGCACTGGCTGGGTGAATTTGAAGAATATACTATTTAAATGCCCCTATTTACCTCTCAATCTGTCTTTTTCTCTAACAAATTTTGCCTAATTCATGATAGGAAATGTGGGATAATTCTCAATGATGAATTCACTGTTCTTCTGTCACTGCAACCCATTGTTGATACATCGCAATGGGTTTGGGGAAATCTAGTGATGATTGGGATACATGCACACTACAGAGGTTGATGCTGTTGAAGTTTCAGCATGACCTGTTGATCATTCTTAGACACCCTAACAGAACTAAGTTTGGCTTATATTGTTGGTACAGCTAACATACTGTGATTAAAACATAAATGCGAGGTGGCCGAGCGAGTGCGAGGTGGCCGAGCGGTCTAAGGCGCTGAACCGTCGGCAGGGTATAAGAACGATCGAGCGGCCCAGGTTCGAGCCCCGTGAGAGTCGGGCTTCTTGGTCATACTCAAATAGTTCCTATAAGGTCGGAAATTGCATAATTGCATAAGTGTGATTATGGAATTTCTCCTCGCTCCCACCCATTGCGTAGAATGTGCAGGTGTATGCAGAGGGTGCCCGGCACCTCATGGTTCGGAGAGTCATGTAAATGGTGGTCCCGTGTTTCAGACAAGTCATCCCTGAGCACGTAAAAATTGCAGACCTTGTCAAAAAGAGTAGGGGATCATCCCTGGTCTGTTACCTACACTTACCCTAGGTAGGGCAGTAGTAGTATAGAATGTGCGTACAGTGATGGTAGTAGATTAGTTGTGATATTGTAATGTTGTGAAAATGGTGAATCTGTGAAATATAAAGTTATAATTACACTGCTGAGCAGTGGTGCGCCTGAAAAAATAGGAGGGAATTCCGAAATACCAAATACCAATACCAAATGCATGATTTTGACTTACTGCTACATGGATGTATGCAAGAAATTATGGAATACAAAACTTGTTTATTTTCAAAGCGGGAACTCAAGCTTGTGTGCATAGTGATATGACAAGGACTATACAACATCCAAGCTTCCAGTTTCAAATTACATCAATTGGCTCTGATACACATTTCCAGGCTTAATTAATCAAACTTTAACATATCTCATGATATCTGTGTGTGTCTGGTTAAATTTGTACAATTTATTTGAATAATGGGAAAATCTGAATATTTTAAAGATTAGTGGTTGATCACAGAGCCCTTTTTTACTTGACAGTGGTTGATCATTCAAAAAGGTTGAGGACAAAAATCACAATTCTGACAGCTGCATCTCTTACTTACCAAGCCCATCCCTTCTCTGGGTTTTCTGACAGTAGTTTGATTAAGCATATCACTGCCTCATCATTCTATGATGAAAATACACAGAAATGTCAAAGTTACATTGAGAGAGAACTCCTCTATCCAACCCAGGTCACTGCTTCTGAAACTAAATTTTCCCCATCAGATTGCACCCACTTTTTATACACAGTAGTCTATGGAAAATACTTAGACTTTTAAATATGAAACATGTCTAACAGAAGAAATACAACAATTTCATGCCAAAGTACAAGTACATTAACTAAATGACCAAATTTTCAACACATGGTGACCAGAAAATTTTTAGAAGCACTAAAAAAGCCCATCAAAAGACGGTCTATAGTTGGCACAGCTGATAGTGTGCAAATGAAAGAAAATGAGGAGCGTAGCATAAATTGCCTCAAATTTGCTATCCAAAAGACCTTAATTTGAGAAAACTATACTAATAGAAACCGTCAGCCAGAAGGTTTGGTTAGACGAACGAGATACCAAATGCTGAATAGGGGAGAATTCAGAGAAAATATAACTTTAGCAAATATGAAAGTACTTGCCGTGTACCCGTTGTTTGCGTGTAGCCCGGAGCGGGTAAGATTACTGTGGGGGTCAAATGTTTTGAACTGCTCTAAATCTAATGAATATAGCTCAAATTATGCCTTAGGTTATCAAGGAGTAAAAAAGTCAATTGGGGGTCAGGCGTGTGGTGCTTCCTTTCAAGATATTTGGGAAAATAGGCTAAAGGTCATTGTTTTACAATAAGAAGACAATACACACATTAACTTTGAATTTCAAAATTTCTTTGTAAAAATATTCAAAATATAGTCTTAATGATACTGATTCAAAATCTGTTTTTATTTTGCATAGGGTTTGGTTCCCTTTCATAGGGAGGGGTATAAATGTCCCCGGTCCCCATAGAGTCCACAGAGGAATTTGTACCCCGTTCATTAACAACAAGGAGACGCCGAAAGTGCAAAGGCCGTTCATATTGGATTCAGTATCATTAAAACATTTACAAAAAATAATTTTTACAACAACTCTGGGTATTGACACGGGTGACCTTTCTTGAATAACAATCGACCCTTAGCCTCGTTTCCCAAATATCCTTGGAAAGGAAGCACCACACGCGTGACCCAATTGACTTTTTACTCCTGCTTACCTAGGAATAATTTGTGAGCTAATATTACATTATATTTAGAGGCAGTTCAACATTTGACCCCCATAGTAACTTTACCCCTCGCCTGGGGCTACACCAACAACGGATCCTCCGGCGACTTTCATATTTGCAAAAGTTCTATTTTTTCTCTGAATTTTGCCCTATTCAGCTATTGTATCTCGTTCGTCTAACCAAACCTTCACGGGGCTGATGCTACTAACTGTGAACATACCAATCATAAATGCTTTCTTAATGGTGCATTTTCAGACCATTTAAAACCATGGGTGTTTAGAGGCCACAGACAAAAAATAAGGAAAAACACGGTAAAATTGTGTAAAATGCTAAAACAGGCTGAAAATACAAGAAAAAGCTGAAATTTAACACTATTTTTTTTTCATTAGAAAAAGAGGAAATCTCACACCCCTATGAAGCTCATGTTTTTCAGATATCATGCAAGAAAGTAGTACACCCAAGATTTTGAGCCTTCAGTCACCTAGTTACTGGTATATAACCCTCATAAGTCAATCACTTCATAAAGAAAGACTCCAGAGAGAAACATTAAGGTCGTTCATAGAAATGTGGTGTATTGTACCAAACCAGATCATGAGCATCAGAGGAGATGGGTTGTGAAGAAATAAAACATATAACTGGTGACGGAAAGATATGGGCAGTGAAACCACATGATTCACAGCACATTTTGATGGTTCTCAAAGCAGACGACTTATCACAAAACAAAAAGGGGGAACAAATAATAGATCTATATGCAGTGAGATTTTATACAACTTTGATTGACAAACAAAAAGTTTATTTCTTCACAACACAAATCCTCTGATGCTTCGTCTTTCTGGTTTGGTTCCAGACCACCCATATGACTATGAACCTCGAATATTTTCTCAGGAGTCCCTCTTTAAAAAATTTACTTGTCAAATGCTTCAATACTTCAGGCAAGTTACAGGATTATAACCTGAAATCCCTGAAATGCTGCCCCCCAAACAAAATCACAATAAAAACTCTGCTCAAGCACATTATAAAATCCCTCAAACACAAGATGGCTAAACTACATCTGATCAAGAAAACTTCAAGCCACATGTAGGTCTCAAATCCCAAGATCTTTGAAATTCAACGAAAACCTATATATAGGTTATTATGATAACGTGAAGTATCTGCTAAGTGTGCCAATAAACAATCCTCTAGTTACACATCAGTGTGTAGGGTGCTTAACCTGTATATTCATGTGGAGACTTTGTGAGTTTGGGACTATAAGTGTGGAGACGGTTTACTTGTGGGGATAACAATTTTCACGTCTCCACAAAAGAGTATATTTTTAAATTGTTTTCTGATTTTCACAAGCGCATTTTGCAATGACATGTGAAAGCCTCCACAAAAAATTGTCATCTGGAGACATCCCTGTGTTAAAATATGTGTAAAAGGGTGTGAGCCCGTGTTAGAGCGCAGAAAAGTTGCGCAATTGCCCTCAGTGCCACAAGGACTCCACAAGGCAGCAGGCTTGGGCACACATTTTGGTCCCTGGGTGTGACAGCTCGCTGATTGAGTATTGATTTGGTCATGGTACGGGAACTGATATCTGACATCGCCCATCCATGATTATGCACAGGAAAAGGCCGCCATTATGAACACTGTTAGCATTGCGTAGAAGACCAAGAAAAGCAGTGGAGAAACAGCAATATTGTTGAGCAAAAGGTAAGTGAATAAATAATTATGAATCTGTGAAAGTTAAATAAGATCACTGATGACAATGATGATAGTGCAAGTTTCATTTTGCGTCATGTGGAGACATTCCATGACATTGTTCTATCTTTGACATTATATCATTTCATGCCTGGGTTCCGTGGAAAAGTGTATTTCGCACCTCTGTCTAGTTTGTGCCTGCAATATGATAATCCTGGGTCATAAAGTGTGACAAAAAATTGTCGGATTATTTCCCCAAAGGCTTGATTGTTCTGTTTTCATATTAAGCTGTGTCAATCACATTAGAGTTCTGGTTTAAATTTAAATAAACAATGTAAACATCACAAAAATTTGATGATTGGCTAGTTTTGCTGGTTTTTTGAGGAGTTAGCTGCTACTGCTTTTTTATTAGATTTATTTTAGTAGAAGTGGAATCCCATGTGTTTTCTTCAAGTAGTTAAAAGCACAGCAAGGCTTCCAGGGTGAGTATTTTAATATGATATTATCCACTTCATGTTGGCCCATTCCCATGCTAAACATGAGCATGAGATATACATGTACATGTAGGCATGCCCTAGCTTGAGCTGGGACGGCCGGGTGGAGGCCAAGGCTAGCTTAAAGGGGATGGCGCGATTAATTATATGAAGTTTTTAATCTTGATTTGAATTACAGTGACCTAAAACTCCACACATTTGTAAAGTTTCGCGTTGATATTTCAATCGGATTTCGATGTAAAGCTAAAAAACCATAAGACACAAAATATTGACACTTTGGTAAAAATCGGGGGTGATGGGGATGAGGATGATGAAGATCAGGCCAGGCCCTTTAATAGCGTAGGATAGTAAGGCCTTTTCTAATGCCCTGTAGCGCATGCTTTACTAGTCATTTCTAATTAGCTAGCTAGCTAGCTTGAAAGCTAGGGACCTACCTGAAGGAGGAATTTTATGCGAGTCTAGACTCTGAGAGTGCATACATGTGTTTCAGCCGAAGAGCACCGAAATGGTAAACAAACTAATTTTGGAAAGAATTCCATATATCCCCCTCCCTACGAATATTGACTCTGAGTTACTCATGATATGACATGCACTGTAATAACACCACCCAAGCAGTCTTTTTTTTTTTGCCATTCATGGCAGTGGCATTTACCAAACTAAACAAAGCTATCGTAATCGTACTGTAAAAAACCTAGTTCAGGCGGGTATGAATTCAGTATTCTGCCACCACATACTTCACATGCATGCATGTTCAACACTGTCACTGTATGCTGTTTTAATCTGTTGAGGCTGCCAAATTCATAGGGTGGTGGCACAATAATAAAAAATTCTTGCTATAGTTACGTCAGTTAGAAACTTTAAAAAAATGGACAAATTAAACGCGACATAACACCTTACTCCTGCCCATTCAAATTTCAGTATAATGTGTACTCTCGTCGAGGTTGACAGTTCAACATTATGCACTTGTCAATTTCACAATCCTGTCCCGTTGGGGTCCCGGGACATAGCAGGGTATATGCCGGGACATACTAAGCCGGGCATGTACAAAAAAGTATTGCCCCGCAAGCCGGGATGTTAGCCAGGACTTGTTGGCCTGAATGTACATTAGCTTTTCCCCGCCCTGCCGGGACAATCATTGATGGTAGCTGGGACTTAAACCGGAGGTACAAAAATCCGAGGATCGATATTTTCAACGTAAAATCGCCAGAAAAACATCAAAAATCAACAGGAAAATGTTTAAAAAATTAATATCACCTGAAGTCACAAGAAATTACTAAGAAGTTTGTCTGATTCATTTAATTTATAAAATCACCGTAGGTAGTGACAGCTTGTGATTTTCTGTGTAAATGCCGGAATCTTGTTTCCTTTCAAACATAACTTCCGATGTGAAATTTCGGCTCGGTTCTGACACTCCGGCGATCCAAAATGTAGTACGATATTTTAATATAGCTAGACCTGTTTTTTGTCGCATAGCCGGGACCGAGCCGGGATTGTACAGAGTTTTAAAGCAGTCCCCGCCCCACATTGGCCGAGAATATACGGGGATGTCACAAAACAAAAAATACAGCCGAGGCCCTGGCTAGTAGAGGGCCGGACATACATTTCAGTGGTGGGATGTACAAAAAATGTAGCCCTGCTAACCCGTATATCGTTCTCCTTTAGGCGGGTACAAGCCGGGGGTGTCACAACAGCAATCCCGGCTAAGTCCCCGCTATTCCCGGGACCCCCAGGCCCAGGATTGAAATTGACAAGTGCATTATGCACAATTGATTCCCACCTTATCTATTTTTGAAATTTCAGTGGAAAACTCTCCTCCGACCTCGTTCTTCTACACAATATCAGTTCAATTCATTGTGAAGAGTACGGTTTCCCATGCAAATTCAATCTTCATATTTAAAATAAAAGATTTAAGGTACTTGCGGTAACCTTTCATACATAATTTTGCAATCCAAATGGGTAAATACACAAAGAAAGGACTAGCTCCTAGCTTCCACTCGGTGAGAAAAATTGAACCTTTTGAGGCAAAGTAACCAATAATATGCAAAACGTTGACAGCTCATCGTGTGCGAATGTACATTTCGGATAGCAAAGCGCAGTACAACATGGCAGGGTTCACATTAGTGTGCATTTTTGTTGCGTCTATTTACACACT
This sequence comes from Ophioderma brevispina, assembly GCA_023653785.1. Taxonomy (NCBI): domain Eukaryota; kingdom Metazoa; phylum Echinodermata; class Ophiuroidea; order Amphilepidida; family Ophiodermatidae; genus Ophioderma; species Ophioderma brevispina. The sequence continues at coordinate 87,534 of JAMKCH010004400.1, read as the reverse complement.
TTTCCAAAGGTGGGTGCACTTTGGTCTAGATAGAGTTAAGTTTGCATCTATGTTAATGCAAAAAATATAGCCAATTAAACTATCCAAAATCACAGAGTTTGCTCTGGCACATTGTCACAATATTTGTATCATTTTTCAAACTCAAACAAATAATTATTCTGTTTAGAGTAAATCATGTAAGGCAAATCTGTAAATAAATATAGGTTACATTGACTGTATTAAATTCTTTTTATTTAGTTCACTAACCTCTCTCACCGTCCCAAAGGGTATTCAAGATACTCCAGTTTCTTTGGAGTTTAAGGGTCATCAGGGTAATTTCTTTACAATAATGCCCAGTCTAGGTTTTTGAATTGGATGTGGTCTGGATTGTTTGCCGTCATTAAGTATTACAACATGCTCAAACTTTGACACGCATATTAATATAGGATTTTCATATGGGGGGGTGGGGGGGGCCAGTGTCGCATCTCAACCGACAGAAAATGGGTAGGGTCCAGGGGCCCGCCTTAGGGCCCCTGTGGGGTCCAGGGGCGAAGCCCGGTGGGGGTCGAGGGGGCAAAGCCCCCTGAAATTTTGGGTTTTATATGCTTTAAATGTCGTCTGAGGCTAATTTTTTTACGATTTTGTAAATTTCTTGTCGTTCAAACGCTGTCCATTGAACTTTAAACCTATACTTTGCTGATAATCCGCCTGCAAGTGCCATAAGCCAAATTTTTCAGTGAACCGACGGGCTCATCCACCGACGAAATCAATTATTGGGGGGCTACGGCCCCCCTGCCCCCCTCTGCCTACGCCACTGCCGATGAGTGCAGCTCAGCCCATATTCTTTTAGCACTTGCGAAATGAGATTTTTGTCATTTGTCAGACTTAACCCTAACACAATCCCGGGACTCCCCCCCCAAAAAAAAAAATGGCCGAGAGTCAATATAGAAGGCTACGCAAGTGTCTCCTGACGTCCCAGGTGCAGTGAGAATCAATCGTTGCTTTCTTTTTGCCTGTGAGCGCTGGGAAAATGGCAGAAAAAGCTTTTTAATAGTACTCATAATGCAAGAGGAAGAAAAAAGCGGTCCAAAGTCAATCAAAAGCAATGACCGGAATGTACGCTCTACAAGGGTTTGCAAATTTCAACTTGACACATCTGCTAAATTTGAAGGGCCCACGTACAGATGCAACCGTTGCAGAAAAAAACCTGTAGAACATCGGGAAGGGAGTGCATGGTGGGAACAATGGGATAAAAGATTGCTCAACCCGGGGAACTTCGTGTTATGATGCATGGATGTCTCAAAGGCAATGGAAAGCAGTTGGTTTTTGGCGAACTCATGGGAAAGCGGGCGAAAGGCAATCGGAAGCAATGGTGTTCCGACAGGAAAGCAGCCGAGATGCAGTAGAATCATTGGTAGTATGGTAAAATAAATAGTTCTTGCATGTTTTTACAATAGATGGGTCCAAATCTTCTCCGATTTTTAAAATATTAATTTCAAGTATCAGATGTAATTTTGGGGCATTTTTACCAGTTTTAATTGGAAAGTTCTGAGCCAAGACCACTCCAAAAATAAATTTGGGCAAGAAATGTATTTTTATAAAAAACCAAAATCACCTTTTTCTTACTGCAAAACGTTACATATTTTAATATGTCCATCAAAAGTAACATTAGCAACTAACATTTTTTAACCGTACTGGTTTGTGAGAGGATTTGATTTTTTAAATAGATATTTTATGTATAATTAGGTCACTATCATATCAAAACGTTTTCAAATATCCTGTTTTCAGATAAATTTTTTACAAACAAAAATACTGCTTTTCAGGCGAATGTTACATTTGATGGACCAAAAAATGGGAAAATTGTGTCCATCAAATAGTGTAACATTCACCTCTCAATAAGTCTCATATCTTGAAAAATACTTATTGGCATGCAACCCAAATTTCTACCAGATTTTGATTTTGTGAATTTCAGAGTTTAAATAGGTATAAAACAAACTGATAGTGCCAAGCAAAAAATTAATACGAAAAAATTGTTGGGCTACATAAGGCCCAACTACTTGGACCCCTCTCCCCTCGGGGAAATGTGTCTCTTGACATCCGTAGTGCATTTGGGCCAAATCCAAAACCGTTAACCTCCGTTTCTTCTGCGACGGACGTAATTTGACCGTTATTTTTGTATTTATTCCCCTACTTAACCTAGCATATAATTACATGAATAAGTAACTTTGTATACTTTAAAGTGACAGGAGGAGATTTTTTTTAGGATACGGTAATTTCTCTCAAATGCACAGGATCGATTGTAGACCACATACCAAGAACTTCCAAAGGTTTATGGAACAAAAACAAGTACAAAAGAAAAAACAGCAAATAAACGATTGTTTGAAAACTGGCATGACTAGCGCCCCCTAATTGTTCCCATTAGAAAAACCGTGCTTGACTCGTCGTGACGACAGAAGTACTAAAATACATCATCGTAGTACATAAAGACGGCGTATTCGGCTTATTCCTTTCCGGTGTGATCTAATACATTGGAAAGCATTCCAAATATGCAAAAAACCTGGGTTCGAAAAAAATGGATGGCGCTTCTTTTTGGAAATCTCATGTCTCTTTAATATGAAAAAAATCAAGAGGTCAAGTTCAAGTATATTGCATGGCACAATTTTTATGATTGCGATGGACGGAATTGACAAAAAGTGGGTTTCCAAAACTTCTGAACACTTGTTTCATTATTGTCAAAATTAAGGGCTGCAAAAAAGTAGTGGTCTTTGGGTGTATTTTTCAAAATTAGGTTGAGCAGAGTATGGTTGACATATATATACTGTGGTTATATAATCTCGCTAATACGAGAGGGGTTTCCTTTGATCTCAAGTATTTACACTAACATATTAAGTACAGTACTAACATCCTCGCTAAGCGATGGTTGTCTTTTTAAAAGACTATTCTTGTTCTGATTTTTTATTGTTTGATTGTAGATTGATATTTTTAAAGGAATTCTTGTTTATCATAATCTGATTTCTCAGACTCTGATGCAGTCAAAAGTACATCGGAAGATCGGTGTATTAAATAGGTTTGCGTACTTCGCGATTTTGTATAAGAGACTAGTATAAAGGCAGAAGCATACATCAGCTCACAACTCTCAAATTTGCTCTATATCTGAAAAATACCGACGTGGTATATAAGCGACAAAATGAACATGGAAATGAATTTACAAGCCTTGGAAACAATTTGAAAGACATCGAGAAGTAAAGGACACGTTTCAATGGCGTTTACTCAAAGAGAAAGGCGATAACTTTGCAGTTTACATATAGGAAGACAACTTCACTGGGCGTCACTGGGTAGGTTGTAAACCTCTGGTTGTAAACAGTGTTTAGTGACTGCAAGTCTCCAAAATTTTGATCCATTGCTGCAATTTTGAAGACTGATTGCATGGTTGCAACTGGGTACTGTATTGCCTTATGTAGCTATCACTTGATGCCAAGGAAATGAACTGCAAAGAAAAAGCCCCAAAGTGTGTCTTGTATCAATAATCATTGTTAGGCCAAAAAAAAAAAATTGTTGTGTTGCCCTCCGCGACCGACCCAAAATCCTGAAAATCTCGGGTCGGTATTTTTTTTTTTTTTTTAAGTCTTGAGTTTGTCTATTTTACCTGTTTTCCGGTTGATAAATGTGTAATAAAACCAACCAAACGGAAAATCACAAAGAGTAGCTCGGATTTAACTCCTTGCACGGGCAAAACACTCACTCTTGGAATGGAATTGTGTGGCAATATCAAAATGTGCGTGAAACACGAAGGAAAATAAAATTGGCCTTAGTACGGCTGGCCGTATTTACCGCACCATATACTCAACTATATATAGAGTACAATTCGACCAACACTGTAATAGTTCCATTTAAAAAGAAAATTTTGACGTGCAATTGTACTAAAAACTTTTAACACAAATAAAACAAACCCTTTTTGAAAAAACACCAGTTGAAACAGTTTATTAAATGAAAAAACAATAACTTTCCGCCGTTCTCTGAAGCATACGAACAATATCAAAATTGCATCATTACACTTCACACGTGCTGTTGTTACAACCACCACTGTCAGCACATGCTTAAAGCGCGTATGACATTGCTGATTTCATGGACACGATCGCGATGGAATCCTACGGTACTCGCGTTGAGTGTTACCTTTGAAAGGTTTTGAGGTGGTTTTCAGCTTGTTTTACAACTTACTAGTTAAATGGAGACTTTTGCGGTTTGTATGCCCCCCCCCCCGAGGCATAACAAGGATGGAAGCTTGCAACTATGCACCGTACAGATCGCCATCGGTCCGAATGACATGGCAGTCGTCTCGCATCTGAGCCAATTAGTGTACTGCGGGACCTGGGATTTCAGCATGTTCATTTTCATTTACTGAACCAAAGGAGACGACAACAGCACACAGTTCAGTTACAAAACATTTTCTAATAGATTTTGAATGCCCCTTCGTATTTAGCTGGATTGACATGAGTAGCAGTCACTTTCTGGAGAAATGAGTGGTTAAAAAAAAAAAAAAAGAAACCCGACCGACCGACCTTCCTTATTTTTAAGCTGGGAGGTCCACACAAAACAATTTTTTTTTTTTTGCCTTAATGTTTATTTGATCAAATTCAAACAGCATGACTAGTAACTAGTATGAGATGGTTTTGAACTCCAGAACTAAGCCCCATTTTTCACATTTTCCGTTAAAAGGTCCATGGCCCAATCGCTATATCCTCGTCCCTGAGCCCAGATTTTTAACCGGAAGTGGTCAATATTGTTGGTATCAGAAGATAGCACTATTTTTCTAATTTACCCTGTGAATCTTATGGCAAAACTGATATTTGGTTTGAAGTTTATGAGCGAAAATTGTGTCCCTTTTTGGTCGACCAATTTATTTTACACAGTACACTCTGCTAGACTATGGGGCTTACAAATCACGTTTTTAGCCTCTCCAGCAAAACGGATTGAAATATCGGAGCAAAACTTTTACAGATGGGGTTTTTGGAGTGAATGCAAATCTATCACGATGAAAACTTTGGGCATCCTTAAATCGTCGGGCCTCCCCCTTTAATTTTAACTTTTTTTGGAATGATATTTTACTCTCAGAAATGGTCGTTTCCTGTAGCTCTAAATGTGCAGAAACCCTCTTGCTTCAAGGGGCTTCGCCCCCGCGGGACCCCCACCAGGGCGTTGCCCCTGGAACCCACCAGGGGCCCTTAACACTTAATTGCCCTAAGCCGGGGTTTCCATAGTTAACCTCAATTTGTTTTTTTGGGGCGATTTCTCACTCGTGAAAAATATTTTATCGAACTTTCAATTTTGTGTATTTGTGTACCTATCGATGCGCTTCTTTCCATAAAAAAAATAACTAAATTTCTGGGCCCGTTTAATGAGATAAGTAGCTTGGGTCCCTACGAACCCCCCCCTAGGCACCAACGGGAGTGAGATTTTAAAAATAAAAAGAGCAACCCTGTTGCCAGAATATTTTTCTGTTATGTAATGTTCATATGCATGAAACAAAATTAATTCCATAATCAGAAAAATAATTAAGCACCCTTTTATGTGCGACGAAGCGATCCATCACGGCGACTGCGCGCCATTGCTGTACAAATATGGCAATATGACTGCCCCCACAAAAATATCAGAATGTACAAAATGCTGTGGAAGCAAGGTCGCGGAAACATCATACTACTTTTTGAGCGATTTTACGCTTTCGAAACATTAATTTGCCCCTAATTTCCAGACGATAATCCGGAATTCATTTATATTGCACCTGTGGCCTTGTCTTATGCCCCCTCAAAGGTGGTAGGAATTTCATTTGAAAATTCCCTCGGGAAAGTGGATTCCTTAGTGGGGTTCCATGGAATGGCCCCCTCTTAGTACCAACGTGAGTGAAAACACCTTAAGCATTTAAGTGTTTTAATCGGCCCTGGCCCCCGGCCGTTGGGGGGCGATACTCCGGTCCGCTTTCGCTCCCTCCGTTCCGTTTTTTCAGATTTTTTTTCCAACTCCCATTGGGGGCAGCTCCTTACATCATTTACACTAAAAAAAAATATAAAAAATGTTCTGTCTAAAAGTTTTGAGCTTTTTGTGACACATTTGACCTGGAAAATCCGTCCGTCGCAGTTTTTTTTTGTCAGTCGCAAAAAGGCACAATGTTAGGCCAATGGAAGTTGATTCTTAGTTTCCGGTTGGAGATTTTAAAAGGTGACGAGCTCCGATTTCATTATTCATATTTACTATCATTTCATTATTTTACTGCCATTTCATTAGTATTTTTTTAATAAAATTAAAAAACCGTTTTAAAAAATTTTATATTTGTTACATAAAACCAAATTTACAAGTGACTAATTAACAAAACAGGGGAGGGTTGCACCCGGTTTATTTCTTTAAAACTTTAAAAATAACAGTTCAAACATTTTGCACCAAGTATTTATGGCAAGCGGGACAAAAATCTTGAGGAGGAAATTTCATTATTTATTGGTTATCCGTGACACCCCTCACAAGGGAACTGCTTTCAAAATGATCAGGACTGGATGCGTGAATATTTGGAGCAACTGAAAATTTGTTCTTATCACATTTTCAAGAAAAACTTTTTCACTAAAATTGAAAATTTGCCAACAGTGGCAATCTGACGCGCGCTCCAACAGGAAAACTAAGAATCAAATTCCCTTGGCCTTATAGTACCTTCTGTATATAATTGAATTTTTCCAATTTTTGATTGAAGGGTTTATCACACTAAAAACTGATAGTTTTTAGTAAAGATAATGTAAGTGATAAATACACTTTTTGAAAAAATAATTGATTGTTCCGAAAAATGTGACAGACGGAATCGACACGCTGTTTTCGAAGTTTTTTCCTTAATTTAAACCATTTTAGCATTTGGGTTAAATGTTTTTATGGATGACTCGTCATGCACCACTGACATACAAAAGTAAAAATTCAAATCATCCCGCATCATATTGTACCTATTTTCAACAATTCCGTCCGTCGCACTCAGAAGACGCCATTTTGATCTTTTTTCCCTCCGCCATTTTGGAAAATTTGAGATGGCACATTGGAAAAAAAATTGTTGAGTTATTTGCCTCAATGTGTATGCTCTTGAACCAAGACGGAATTTTATTCCTCTTAGCAAGTTTAATTTTAGGCTACAGTGGCTACTTGGTTGACCGGTGTTAGATTTGGCCCATTTACACGTCAATAGCAACTTGACTGTTTTCAATGATTCTCGGACGGGCTAAAGGGAAATTAAACCGTGCTTCTTTTCACCAATAGCATGTAGAAAAATGAAATTTTGGCCTTGTTTACATGAGTTATTTACCATGTAACACATCATGCGCTCCATCAGACATATTACTGACTGGACATAACCAGCAAATCATTCGGAGCTCTAGACATACAACCGGCCACAGTAAGAAAACTCTTTTCTGCTAATTTGGCCGATGGTACGATGTCCCTTAGTCTAGCAAATTCCATGGAAAAACGTCTCCTGGCAGTTAAAAGCAAACGGTCTCTCAAGGAACACGTCACAGCAGCAATTAGCAGCAATTATTTTTTAATAATCTCCTGAGGGGAAAGCGGCCCACTGGCAAGGCAATTTATTAAGCAGCTTTGAGTTTTCTGAGGTAAGAACTCAATGGTTTATGCCATGTCTCACCGCAGTCAGCGGCTGTTATTAGCAGTAATTTATTTTGGCGATCTCCTGATGGAAAACCGGCCCGTCGAAATTGTGGTGTGAAATTAATATTAACCCTAACTCCCTACCACCATTTGCGTACCGACCGGGGGGGGGCAGTTGCCCCCTGCTGGCCAAAAAGCGGGACGATATGGGCCAAAATGTGCATTTTTATCCATCTTTTTCGGTGAATTCACCAAATTCGGAAATTAAGTAAATTTCGCATTTTTCGCGTGCTACTGCGCATGTGTGTGCCAGTTCAGACTTAACTGGAGCAAACCTCTGGATCGACTGCCTCGGTACGCCACTGTTACCACCTCCTGCTGGGTAAATGCCAGCCGGCAATAATTGGCAGTGGGTTTTCCAAGGGGTAAATGCCCGCCAGCATTAATTCAGAGTGATACCTTTTGACCCGGCCGGCAATAATCCAATCGACACTGAAATAACTGTGATTGTCGAAAAGTGTTGCTCGGACAGGATTTTGAGAACTTTCTTTCACTCCTTTTCAATAGGGCCGCATTTGGCATTTTCAATTTTTTAGGGTTTACTATGTAATGCAATTTATTTGAATTCATAATTGAGAGAACTATAAAAAACAAACTATACCAATCGCAACCTCTGATTTGGCATTCTGACTGACTTGCTGCTTATTTCAATATCTGATAAGAAAAATTGTAGCTTGAATTAAAAAGGGCCCAAACATGGCCCTCTTTTTTTCATTTGGTGTACAATGTATGGGGCCACAATTCAAAAGTAGAGATAACTGTATTGTCCATTTTTTGGGGTCTAAAATGGCTTCCAGTAAATGACATTAAAATAAATTCAAATTAAGAGGCCTGTATTTCCATAATACAACATGAGGGATATGATTCCTCTTACCAACTAACTGTCCGCTATAAGGTTATGACTTTAACAATCGAAAATTTCAATTCACGCTTGCAGATTGCTCACGGGCTCGCTAATTATTCGCAAGTTAACATGCTTGTTTTACAAACATGCAAGTTGGCCAAAAAAACACATTTCTTCGTAAAATATTATTTTTTTAGGACTTTTCTATAGCAAGAGCAATGTCAAAATTAACACGATCTAATACATAATAGAAGCTAATCGCTTACACTACACTTCGACAGCGCCCTCACAAAGTTGGAAAAAATCTCAATTAATCATCCTCTTTGAGGGGTCTTTTTTCATGATTTCATATTGGAAATTTTTTTTTTAAAGTGCCTTTTTGGAATATACTTCTAGGTTTTGGACTACAACTGCGAAAATGCCCTACAATTTTATAGGCCTCCTTCATATAAACGATACGCCGGAAACTTTGCTATTTTAATTTTAATATTCATGTGCAAGTGTGCAGAATTCGGCAGTCTTTTGCAAGCACATCAATTTCTTAAAACCCAGAAATGCTATTTTGGATACTTTAATAAAGAAAATGGGCGCCTACATTATTTTTAATTGTAGTGCACTATCAACTGAACTATACACTAAAATTTTGAAATTAAGTAATTTTTGCATATATCTTAAAATATTTTCGTGTACTTTACATGGCTATACACATAATGTCACCTATCGTGTTCACAACTGTAATGTATTTTTCCCAGCAATAGAATATACGTTGTGAAAAAACCTGAGAATACAACTCTGCCATAATTCTTTCTTGTCAAACATATCCTTGAGAGTACATCTCCGTGTTAAATCATGTTTAATTCAGCTACCAACCCCTGCTCATGTGACATTATAGTGGGTATAATACCTTGTTAATATTTTTTTAAACATTTTTGTCACATTTTCCATAAATTTTACAGTTCACATACTTCAGAATACATAAATTAATGTTTTGGTTGAACTCTATGAACATTTTCTTACAAAGTTTTACACAATTGTTGATTGTAAGCCAATTTTAAAAGTGCGTGAAAATAACTCGGAGTGCACAATTAAGGGGCTCTCGGGGGGGGGGGGGATGGTAGATCTTAATTTTATCAAGGTATTTCTAGTAATTTGCACTTACTAATCTAACACTGCACTACATAAAAGTAATGTGCACACGTTCCTTTAAAAAATCCATAACAAAACCAAATTTCCTAGGGTTTCAAGGAATTGAGACATGCTGCAAGTGCTGCCGAATTCTGCAACCGTTGCACATTTGATTGAACATGAATTAATATTTAACATGAATATATAGCGAAGTTTCAGTGTCTCGTTTAATATTAAGGAGTCTTATAAAATTGTGAGGCATTTTTAAGCAGTGTAGTGACAAACCTGGATTATTAGTATCAAAAAATTAATTTAATCAACAATTTCCAATATGAAAAATGACATTTTGACCCATCAAATAGATGATAATGAGATTTTGATTTTGTGAGGCGGTTCGAAGTGTATGCAATTCGCTTCTATAATTTTTTTGAGATATGTGTCAGTTTTGACATGCTCTTGCCATAGAAAAGTCCTAAAAAATAATAATTTTATGAAGAAATGTCTTTAGGGCCCAAACTGCATGTTTGTAAAAAATGCATGTAACTTTGCGCATAATTAGGGAGCTCGTTACGCAATGGCCAAGCGTGAAAATTTCCGATTGTTTATTTCATAAATTAGCGGACAGTTAATTGGTTAAGATGAATCATATCCTCCACTGTTGTATTTAGGGAAATACCAGGCCTCTGAATTTAGAAATTATTTTAAGGGTCATTTTTGGGAAGCCATTTTATACCCCGACTACCAATTCTGTTCGGACGCCACCACAAAAAACTATAAGGGCTACCGACCTGAAACTTGGCATTTTGTCCTATGCTATAAGCTACTATGGTACAACTGCCACCAATATTAAAGAAAATCTTCTGAGAGGGTCATGGGGAGCCATTTGTGAATTGCCATGGAATTATCAAAGCTTTATATTACATTAGCCCTCCCTGAAATGATTAAGACAAAGTCAGCGCCCTTATGGGTAACAAATGTTTTTACAATAAAATGCTCCGGAGACATTTTATTCAGCAGACGACCAGAAATGGCGTTTAGCGTTAACACGGGCCCGAACGACCCTGATTTTTCAGTTTTGCAGAATTTTTTTTAGTAGTTTCCAAAAATCATGTTTTAAAATGAGCTTGTTTTTAGCCCAAATTTATAAATTTGGCAATTTGTTTTTAGAAAATTGCATAACTCCCAATGTAAAGTTAAATAATTTTTAATTTCTTTGATTTTTTCAGATTTTGGGCTATGTTAGGCAATTTTGAGCTCCAGAACAGGAAAAAAGAAAAATTCGGCCCAAACCGACCACCCTACTCGAAAGGACCGCTCGCCCGTAACACGGGGTTTTCGTTTTTCGTCGCCCCTAAGCTATTCATTGTGAAATATGTGTGCAATAAATAGGTAATTGTTTTCAAATGAAGCAGTTTTTGGATAAAGATTAAAGGTCTCCATAGATAGTCTTGTTGTTAAATGTGTGTGTTATAGATATCTTAATTTGTTTTCAAATGAAGTAGCTTTTGGATCTATAAAGGTCTCCATAAGATATTCCTTGTGATAATGTGTGTTATAATATCTTAATTTGTTCTATATGAAACAGCTTTGGAACAAGGTCTCCATAAGATTATTCCTTGTGATAATGTGGCCCATAAAATCTTAAATTAGGATATCTGAGGATTGCAATGGAGTAACTTGGGGATAAGGCTCACAGAAAGCAATTCCTTGTGATAATGTGGGTTATAAATATCTTAATTTGGTTTCTAATGAAGAGCTTTGGATAAAGGTCTCCATAAGCTATTCCTTTGTTAGAATGTATGTGTGTTGTAAATATTTGAATGTTTTCTAATGAAGAAGCTTTTGGATAAAGGTCTCCAATAAGCATTCCTTGTGATAATGTGGTTATAAATATCTTGAATGGTTTTCTAATGGAGCAGATAGCTTTTGGACAATGGTCTCCATAAGCTATTCTTTGTGATAATGTGTGTTATAAATATCTTGAATTGTTTATAATGAGCGATAGTTTTTGGACAATGGTCTCCATTTAAGCCATTCCTTGTGATAAGGTGGTTATAAATATCTGAATTGTTTTCTATGAAGCAGGTAGCTTTTGGACAATGGTCTCCATAAGCCATTCCTTGTGATAATGTGTGTTATAAATACTTTGAATTGTTTTCTAAGAAGCAGATAGCTTTGGAACAATGGTCTCCATAAGCCATCCTTGTGGATAATGTGTTTGTTTAAATCTCTGATTGTTTTCTAATTGAAGCAGAAGCTTTGGACAATGGTCTCCATAAGCTATTCCTTGTGAAAATGTTGTTTGTACAATTATCTGAATTGTTTTCTAATGAAGCAGATAGCTTTTGGACAATGGTCTCAGCTGCTATTCCTTGTGATAATGTGCTAAATATCTTGAATGTTTTTAATGAAGCATCTGCTAGCTTTTGGTAGAGTCCAGGAAGAATCCGCGTCGCGGAAAATGAAATGTATTGCGTCGTTGGATGTTGATCTTTCCGCGCGGATTTTCGTTTCCGGCGCGGAAAACAGCGGGATTTGTTATTTTTTCTACTAGAAAAGGTAATTGAACTTTTGCCTGACTGTTTTCTTAAACGATCACCATGTGATTGGCAAGAAATTCGATTTGGTCGGCAAGTCGATAATTTAATGATCGCAGCAAGGCGGTCGAATGCCAACTCCGATGATAATGATATTAGTACCGAGATCAAATACGATCTAATTGCTCTCTTATCAGACGTTAGTCTGTATATGGAATTGGTTTTCTACTTTTAAAATCCAAAATGTGCCGTCCTAAGACAGTAAGTGGGCAGTATGTGGGGTGTAGTTACTGCCTTGTGCATTGTGAGAAAAATTTGAACTTCTGTCAACGTGTGGATAGAAGGAGTGGTGTTAGAGCTATTAAATTGGATATGTTATGTGTTGAAGTCTCTCCAGGGCCGAAAGGCTGTTTTGTTTTTTTGTGAACGAAAAATGTGAATTTTGGACGATTTGTGAGCAAGTGGTTTCAAGAAATTTAGGTTTTGTGTGTCGTCTACGAAAACTGCCCATGTGGAATAGTCCATGTTCGTAAATTAGGGGTTACATAGTAACGTGGTTGTAGTGTGGACGTATTGTGGAAATAAAGGGTCTGTATAATTTTTCACTGGTGGTGAAATTATCCATTAGAGATATGTCATGTTTATTCTTTTATAGGCTAGAGGAAAAAAAATAGTTCATGATGTCGTGTTTGAGTAATTTGGTTCGCTTTTATTCTCGGTAACTATTATCTTCTCTGGCTTATAGTGGTCGTGTCAACTGTCTTACATAGCTTGTGACCAATGGAGCAGATCACACGTTCTTATGATAAGAAGATCTCAGTGGCGCACGGTTTTAAAGGCGATTATGCACCCGTGTTATTTCCCCCTTGGTCCAGGGTTCGAAAATCGGTCAAAAGCCGTTTTTGATTTTTTTTTTATTGTTGTTATTTAGTTTGTTTGTTGAGCTGTTGTTACAGAGAAGATGTGCCGTTATTTTGCTTTGTTCTCCTTTTCCCCGAACTTTTCGTCTTCTTTGTTTAATAACCTACAAGTTCTAAAGGAATCACGAAGTGGGAAAAAGTAAATGAAACAAAATTACCATGGAAAACAAAAGAAAAATAAATTTAAACATAAAATAAAATACAAAATAAAAATTCAAAAGAATTATTGAATAAAAATAAGGAGTGAAAAAAAAGAAAACGCTAAAGACAACAAACAAAAAAGAAAAGGACAAAATAACAAATAAGAATTTAAGAAGATATAAACCATATTAAATTAAAATTAATTAAAATACATAAAAATAATATAAGGCAAATTAATTAAAAATAAAAAAAGTAATAACAAAGTAATTAAATAAAACAAAAATATTTTTTTTCGTAAAAATAAAAAAAAATGCAAAACTAAATGAAGAAGCCATCAATAAGCAATGTACTTAAAAATGAAAAATGAAATAATAAAAATAAAATCTTTAAAATAATAAAAAATAAAGAATGTAAATAATTTCTCTTATGGCCATATCATCGACATTTATGAGTACAATACAAAGGAAATTGAGAAAAATAATGTTACAATATATAGCGGAAAGCCGGAGGTGACCAAAAGGCCAAAGGTGGCCAGACGATGGCACCTCCGTCAATAAAAGTAATAAAATAATGAAAAAAATAAAAACTACAAAAAAGGTTGCAACAACAAGTTTAGGTAGCTTATTGACCCAGGGGGTTTTTAAAAAATGAATCAAAACAAAACCACTGCAACAAAATTAAAGTTAGATCTAGGTATACCATATCAGCATGATGCTTTTTTCTGCTTTTTAAACGAATACATGTGTTGAACACTTAATATCGTGAAAATTCATCCATAATTGTGGGCCCATGTTACTTATCCCTCTTGATGTGAAAACCAAATGGTTTTACAATGTTCTAACGTAAAACTCATCTGTGTTACGAGTGTCAATAATTAAAAGTAATTAAAAAGACAATTTGGAACAAATTTAAAAACACAAAAAATTGTACATTAACACCCCCAAGATCGAGTTTGTTATAACCATAAAAACATAAGCAAAAATATAAAAAATAAAAAAAAAACATTATAAAATTTACTTGGAAGCATATGAAAAATAACAAAAATAACGTTGCAAAATACGCAAAAAGTGTGTTGAGGAAAAGATTGTGGCGTTGGTTTAATTATACAATACTAATCAAAAATAAAAAAGAGTAATAATAAATAAACAAGAAAAATTGAGCATAAATACGGAACAACGTTAGTAAGTAATTAAAGTTTAAAAAGCAATTAAGAAATAATAAAAATATCTAATACGAACAAAAAATTAATTTAATAAAATAATAAAATAAGCAATTTAAAATGGGCAAAAAGTATATGACAAAATATTAAAACTAAAAAGTAATACAAAATTAATTTAAAGAAATAAACCTGAATATTAAAATGAAAAAAAAAATGACAAATACATTTTTAAAAAAAATACGACGAAAATGTTTTTTTTAAACAAATTATAAAATAAAACATAGAAACTGTTGACAAATAGTGACACCCAAAAATAAAATAAGCTTTATAGTAGATTCAACCCATCGTGTCACCAGAGGAAAAGTTTTGACAGCGTCCATTCAGTAGGAACGCCAACGACGCATATATAGCCGTTAAAAGGTCATTTTTAAGGGTTCGAACATTGTTGAGCGGCATGGAGAACTCTTGGGTACGTGGAACGATCTTTTTCGCGCGGTTTTTCATTAGCAATTTAATTGACAATGATTAACACAGGAGAGAACCTACTTCCCACAGACTGCAGGAATAAGTCTTAATATTGTATATTTTGTTATAAAATACAAATTTTCAATCGGCTTTCTACAGAGTCGATATAAGGCAAATTTAGTCATGATTCATGCGGTTGACTTCCAGCAGGAATTTCAATGTTCATTTTTCAACTACCTGCGAATGTGCATATTATCAAAATGAATGATTAATTTGTAGCATGATGAGATAAATGATTGGTATATTTCATCTTCTGATAGGATTTACTGGCAATGGACCGCACTTGTTAGAAAATTCAGTTGAAAACACGTTTTCAAAAATGATAGTTGGACAGATAGATTAACTATATATCAACTCTATACCATAGAGTTGATCTATCGCATTCTATACATACCACCTGTTAGCTCAGTAGCAAGAGCCTATTCAAATAATACGAAATTTACGGGTTCCAGTCCGGATGAGGGGCGTAGTGTTTCTTTTTCAAACCTCTGTGCACAGGTTCAGCTCCCGGAAAAGATTAAAATATTCACGTTATACTCTTATTACTATCCATTTATTATTTTTCATATCTCATTTGGGTGGGGATTGAGGAGTAGGCGATTTTGCGTGGGGCGTTTATCTTTTCCAAAGAAGGTTTTCGCAACGGTTGATGAGAGCACAGGTTATTCCTTCATGTAACACCTGCACGAAATAATCAATATGCACATGAATAGAGCTGAATAGGGTTCGGCTTAATTGATTTCTGTCAACCAAGTCTTACAAAAAGGTACACTATTTTTACCACAAACTGCCGAACCTCATTCAGTCATCATTACTTTTGTATTATTCTTTTTAGCGTGCATGTCTTTCGGTAAAACGATGCAGTTTCCCAATAAAAGTATATAACACTTAAACCATTATTTTTTGTCCTTCTGAAGTTTCCAAGAGGACACAAATAATACTCGATTTTCTTCTAGCGTCAACAAAATTTCTGCAGGGTTTCGTATCTACTTGCGTAGCTTCGTGTCATTGTCACGCATGCAAAAAACCTTCAGGTCGAAAACAACAACATGCGAATGGCCGTCTTAACAGGCCATAATTCACGATTTTTTCAGACAAACTAATGTACATCAAGCTCTAAAACTCTGTAGCATTTTCGTTGATGGCGAATTTCATGGGCCTAAATAGTTCTTTTTTGCGTTCGTGAACTCTGACTTTCGCCATTTTGGTACGTTATTTTCGGCGTGTTTAGCTTTATTTTCTCGCACGAAATGCACATATTGCTACCAATTTCTACTGGGAATCAAAGTTTAGTATCTTTATGCGTGGTAAGGTACATAAATTGAACCGAAAATTTAAATAGCATTCGATATTTAAATTTTTCTAGAGTACTCGCACTCGCAAATCTGAGCGCATTGGATGTAAAATTTTGTGACGTCATATCGGGGGTCACGTCCTGTAAACATTACCGGAAGTAATGTCCACTGGCGTGTCCCCCTACGCATTAGCTAATGGAGAGTGAGGAAAAACAGAAAATATTTAAATTTTGCATATTAAGTCATGAACCGAAACTAAGATAATCTTGGCTTTCATGTTTGACATAATTTTTTGATATAGAATGCAAAGACTTTTGTGTTCCTTTGTATCCAAAACAAAACACGGGCGCTCAAAGTCAGTAACGTTCAACGCACCTGGTCATTGATACCACTTGAAGCAAATAGGATTAGTCAGAATCTTTTGCGAGTTAATGTACCTATAAATGCGATTACGTTGAATTGAATTGATTTCATTACGCATAGAAGTGATTTTTCTCCGCTATTGGTTTGGGACTTCATGTTTCAACAGATTTTAGCGCTGTGGAATTTTAATTTTCAACCTCGCACATGCCCCTCATTCAATGCCCCCATACCTACGAAAGAGCTTATTAGAAAAAAGTGGAAATGGTTCAAAAACAAATGTAACAGTTTTATAAAAATAATTAAAGAAATACATATTTTTTTTCATTTTTTTTTCATTTTTCAATTTTGGTGATAATGAGAACCTGAATTGGTGGGGAAGGCGTTGTGTTGGGGGAAGGTGTGATTGACAACCACTGTTGTAAAGAACCCTGTCGTTGATGGAAAGAGAACCACGGGGGTAGTTGGGAAGGGAACTCGGGAGGTTGAGAAGGAAACTGGGCGAGGTTTCATGGTATGAAAATGAGTGGTTTTGACCATTATATTCGTCAAGCGCTTCTGACCAATATCATATAGAGCATGACGGAATTCATGTAATAAAAAAAAAACATGGTAGTTGGGGATGGTATAGGTGGAAGAGTAATGTAGAAATGTGCCTTGGGTAGATGAGAAGGGCGATCTTGGTTAGTGGGGAAGGACACTCCGTGACATCTGGGAAGGGCTCCCAGGGCAGTTGGGTGAAAGGGGTATTGGGAAGTTCGAATTGAAGAAACGACTGGGGACTTACGGGCAGCTAGTAAAGGGGGGCCCTGGTATAGTTGCAAAGGGGCCTGTGGTCGTTAGTCAGGCAGGGACCCTAGGTGGGGACAAAGTTTACAAAAACGCTACAGGTGTACGTCTGATAAGGTTCACGACGAACCAACAAACCTACCTCGGTTTACCCACTCCGCGCCGCGCGAAAACCGCGAAAGCCGAGAAACCGCGAATTATAGTTGTTACTTGGGTTTTGTAATAGGCCACCTATGGATATGTCGTTATAGAGATGAAAGGCACACAGTTGGACAGTGATCATAATGTGCCGTCAATTATTCATCTTGGGTGCACACGTACTCGATTGCAATTATAATCCCTGACGGCGGTACTGTGTCTTGCATTGCCTATCAAGGTGCTCCAGCAGTCAAAACTTGCGCGCGGTCCCTAGGACGTTTTAAGAATCGCAAAAGTAACACATGGGCGAGGCAGCAAACATGATCAAAAAGATGGACGTAACAATTAAAACAAACCATAATAACATAAAACATGCGCATGCTGCAATAGGCTATACTGTCCATGTCGTTGACCCTGGTTGACCTCTTGTGAAATCTACAATTTTCTAAGCTGGTCCATTCCCCGTGTCAAGATGAGCTGACGGCTCTGGGAATTTCCCCAAGACAGTTCTAAGCTTTATAAATGAACACTGATATTTTATTACTTTATAGTTCATGACCACACATAATTTATCACCCACGTGTAATTTCTGATCGCAAATTTGCAATACAATTCATAAATAATTGCAAAATAATTTGTTGTTTTGTATCAAATTTCGCCACATGTCCATGCATCCAGGGCAGCGGTCTCCATGTTGCAAAGCCTGCCAAGGCAAAGTACCAGGGTACGTACGATCTTGTGAAAATGCAGCCTGCTATTAAAATGACTTACATTTGCAATTACACCACACAGTAATTTATTTGTATTTCAAATCTAGGTTTGTCATTTTTAAACGATTTTTTAAGAAATAATCCGGACCTAATTACCATTGTTTATTTTTCTTTACTTACAATTGTCAGCAGCCCCTCGATTAAAGGTGCAACGAGAGATTTCACATATCAGGTGTCCCTTAAAGAATCGAAAGTACTGATTTTTGCCCTGATGTAAAGCTTTCCATCAAAAATATCCCCATCTGAAAGGATTAAGCTGAGAAATGTTTCTTTGGTACAACAATTGTTAAATTTCTAATTTCGTATAGGAGCAAATACGAAATTCAGCCTATGTTTTACATTGAAATATAAGCAAATCAAAATCGCCCTTTTTTCTCTTTTAAGACATTTCTGTACCGAAATACAAGGTAAGAAATCTATTGAGTGTCTAATCTATATGAAATTACTATTATGACACAATATTTGGGTGCCTCAAAATCTCTCGTTGCACCTTTAACATATATGAATGGAACTGTTGTTTACTGCAATATTAGGATTGATCCATTTAATTTATGGGGGTGAGGTTGTTGCTTTACTGCAATACTCAATCGGGAGTCAACACAAAAGCACTATAAAACCATGATCAATTGATAAAAAAAATTGCCTAGACAGTGTCGCTTTGCTGATGTGCAGATTGACACGCTTGCGGCGTATTTGGATTCTTAATATGAATTGTTTTAAAGGGTCGCCCGTGATTATAGGCATTGATTTTTTCGTATTTTTATCGACATGATCGATAGACGGAATTATTTACACTTCTGTAAAATGGATATAGTTGTTTTGTTTACCTGGAACCTCTAGGTGTGTAATTACATGAATTCGGTACATTTTTTTTTTGACACTTTTGCGGCATATTTGGGGTCTTTTATTCATAGTTTTAAAGAGGTCGGGTAGGGAATTATCAGCTGGGATCACGGATTATAGGCGGCAATTTTCCATATTTTTTGTTTTTCTAATGAAGCAGCTAGCTTTTGGATAAAGGTCTCCATAAGCCATTCTTGTGATAATGTGTGTTATAAATATCTTAATTTGTTTTCTAATGAAGCAGCTTTTGGACAGAGGTCTCCATAAGCCATTCCTTGTGATAATGTGTGTTATAAATATCTTAATTTGGTTTCTAATGATGCAGCTTTTGGACAAAGGTCTCCATAAGCTATTCCTTGTGATAATGTGTGTTATAAATATCTTAATTTGTTTTCTAAGGAAGCAGCTTTTGGATAAAGGTCTCCATAAGCTATTCCTTGTGATAATGTGTGTTATAAATATCTTAATTTGTTTTCTAATGAAGCAGCTTTTGGACAAAGGTCTCCATAAGCTATTCCTTGTGATAATGTGTGTTATAAATATCTTAATTTGTTTTCTAATGAAGCAGCTTTTGGACAAAGGTCTCCATAAGCTATTCCTTGTGATAATGTGTGTTATAAATATCTTAATTTGTTTTCTAATGAAGCAGCTTTTGGATAAAGCCTAAAGGTCTCCATAAGCTATACCTTGTGATAATGTGTGTTATAAATATCTTAATTAAATTCCTTTAAAGGTGTGTGTTTCCGATCGTCTTTGGGACCCCCTGGTTCACCCGAAAGTTGCATCGATTTTGATATCAGATGAAAGGCCGTAATTTTCTCATTGTCGTCCTGAAATTTGAGCCCTCAAATCCATTTTTTTTCATTTCCACACGATAAAAGACAAAAACTGCTGTTTAGTGGTTAACTATCAATAGCGCACAGTATTGTGAATAGGGCTTTGCAGCATGCATTATTGCATAGTAACTTTTATTCATTTAAAACCGCAAGTTTGTTTCCCACGGTATGGTTGGGTATGTGAAAGGCCAGGCTCTACATACAAATAGAGAAACACAATAACATAATCGGAAACAAGCACCGTAATTTGTACCAAACACGGCATACTTTGGGTATATTTTAGGGTCAATGACCCCCCATGCCTAATGACCCCCCAAAAATCGACTTCCCCACCACCCCACACGTCCGTAAACTTTTTATTGGTGATTATGGCAAGACCAAACCTAATCAGAATCATTGAAATAGCTCCTTTGCTCAATTTTTTTCCAGATTGGCAAAAAATAGGGCTAATTTTTGGTTTACTTTTTGCTGTGACAACCAATACAAATTAAATGCAAATAATGCTGTTAGCTATAAATGAAACATCCCCTGCCGTGCGTGATGTTTTCAATTTCCATTTAGGTTAGGTACAAATTTAATTGATCGAAGTTTCTTTCACACATAGTGATCGTCAATATACAGTGAGGATAGCTCTCATTTTTTGTTTGTATTTTTGCTCTGCTAAGGAATCAAAAAAGCATTGACAATTTCACATCAACAGAATTTTTTTTTTTTTTAAAGGTATTGTTTTTTGTTTTGTTTGCAATCTGTACATTAAGTTATTGTAAACAAAATACAAATGCAGTTGGTCCATACTACTCATTTAAACCTACTGTTTACTGTGACAATATAATATGTACTTAATGTCATGTCATTAAATATATGAGCATGCATGACTTTTTAGTATTTCTTTTTAGCTTGGAAAAGAAAGCCTAGATGGACGTAAGAAAAAGAGCAATTTTCCAGTCAAGAAAAGTTTGTTTTTTTTTTATATGTTTTGACATTTTGTTTACCTTTACAATTATCTAATACACCTTCAAGTGCATACTACTTGTGTAGCACCTAAGTATTTTAATGCTGTAATATAACTTAACAAAGTTTAATTCCCCAAAATTTCAGTTAATTCTGATTGTTCTTTTCATGTCATGAGCAAAATTTTCTGTGTGTAGGTCACTGGGCTAGGGGCCACACTACAGAGTTGCAATTAACATAGTTTGCATTCATTTTCTTGTTTCACCATTTGCCTGAAGAGCCTCGAGACGACGCATGCATTCGTGAATAACAGTTTTGATATCTCTCTAGACACATAACCATCAATGCATTGCAAGTGGGTTTTTATGCATTTTATCACTCTCATTTATTCCAATGCCACCTCGCAGCAAAATTTTTATAGAGTGAGCATGGGAATAATTTGAGCTATATTGTTTAAAAGTTTAGGTTTTGACAGATCAAAAAAGTTTGTCATTTCTTTTTGAAACGCATGGAACAATTTTGCTTCCATCAAGTTTGACATAATGGATTAGAAGGCATTAAAGCTGAATTACTCAAAGATCAATACATAGAACTATTTTTAGTTCTGTGCAATCAAACACCACACCACCAGTTTGAGTTCTGCAAAATGCATTCCTACGAGGGCTACCACTTTGTTTAACATAGTGGGTATGAAACTACACTACAAATACATACAAAATTCATGAGGAAAATATAAAATTTGTAATTAATAACCACAATTTTGAGAAAGGTTTTTTAAAATATCACAAATTAAGTATATTAAGCAAGATAATGACTGAGTCATATTTAATGATTTCATTTTGGATGAAACTATCTTAACACTTAAAGGCCCCGACTCAGAGATTTCCTGAGGAGGGCGCCCTCAATTTCCAAAAAAAACTCGTATTTTTGCATGTCCTATGCTTGTCCATATACTATCACTGTGTGAAATTGCTAAGCTTAAATCGACTTCTCATATCGAAAATCACAACTTTGTTATAAAAGTCTGAGCCGGTAATTTTTTGTTTTATATCACAGTATCCTTGGACGTAATACTCCCATAATTGTTTACTGGCAATCAAACGAAAAATCCGATTCATCTCAAATTTCGAATTGTGCTTTAGGTGACTATCTTTATTCTGTTGACTATTTTTTCAATTATTACAAAACCAATAATATTTCGAATCTCTGAGTCAGACTTAACTGCCTAAGGGTTTGCACTTCCGTTAGTGCATAAACCGGGGGGTTCCTAGGACCGCCCCTAATAAAACCACTTTCCTAAAGGATTTTTGATGAAATCCACCATGTTAAGGCTTCAAGACAACAATATCACATAAAGAAATAAAAACTGAAGAAAGTTGTTTTCAAGTAAGAAATAAGGGGCAAAACATTGATTTAATTTTTTGCGTCAAAATGTCCGAAAAGACACTAATTTGTTTCTGCATTTTCTAACGGCATTTGCGTCACCCTAGACTTGTGCTATTGCGCTAATTTGTGAAGAATGAACTATTTATATATTTACCATATTAAGCCCAAACTAAGTCTCATGCCATTTTATATTTTAGGGTTACTTGTTAATTACCATAAGGTTCCTACAGTAAACCGCTTACCTGACGTATATAAAAGATTATGCTCCATGCTTCTATACTTTGCAAGATTTTTTAAATTAATAATTATTATTTGTTTATGTCACTAGTTGTAGCATTATGAAAATCAGAATGGTACAGTACACTCTATAAGATTTTTCATTTTTGTCATGGGCACTTCCGTAGTGCATAGGGGGGGGGCTTCCTAGGACGCAGGATTTCAATTTTTTTTGCACCAATGCAAGCGCAAACTAAAGTTAGACAATACAAAAAATATAAACCAATATATTGCAGCATTACCAATCGCCGGCTTGAAAAACAAAAAAATGGTTCCCCCCCTAGGACACCCCCCCCCCTTATGCAGTTAAGTGTTAAATACAATCCTTTTTTTAAGTGTATGTTGGATTTTACTAATTCAAAGCATTGAAGTTTACAGTCATAGACCATGTTGCTAATTTTATTTTCTTCGTCATTTAGCCATTTCTACTATCAGGGCCGTCGAGAGAAAATTGGGGCCTTGGGGAAACCTTGGAGTTACGGGCCCCTGGTTTTATATTCACTTTTTTTATGGGTCCTGTACTTCTTTTTACGGGCCCCTAGGACCCCGGGCCCGGGCTCAAATACCCCCTTTGAAACCCACCTCTCGGCGGCAGCTGTCCATTTGATATGTGTACCCATGAAGGTGCAATGAGGGGAGTTTCACAGTTTAAGTGTTCCTAAAAATGAAAGCACGATTTTTGCACTGTTGTTTCTAAGCTTTCTGTCAAAAAATCCCCCTATAAAGGATAAGCTGAGGCAAATTTTTCTTTTGCTTCAAAAATTGTGAAATTTCTACTTTTGTATTAGGACAAAAAATATAAATTCGGCCTATGTATTTATATTAAAATATTTAAAGCGAATCAAAATGCCTTTTGTTTTCACTTTTAAGGCTTTTTTAGCCAATACAAGGTAGAGATCTATTGAGTGTCTAATCTATATGAAATCACACTGACAAAATGGATGCCTCAACATCTCTTTGCATCTTTGATACAGCATATTATAATAATGGTGTAGTTGTGTTGTAAATGTCTCTTGCAAGGTATACCTTATTTTTTCATTAATAATAAATGATTGGCAATATGGATGTTGTTAATTGTGCTATGCCTTGTAATGAAAAACAGTGGCATTCAAGGGGGGGGGGGCATCCAGGCCATGCTCCCCCCATTGTGTTTGTTCCCCCTTCAGATGTTAGTTTTGTCCCCCTCCATATTGCAATATGGCCTGTCCCCCCCCCCCTTCGGAAGACATTAGCCTTTTGGGGAAACATGAATACATGTTGATAAATGATACATATTCTTGAGGTGATATACAGGTCATTGTTGGCAGCTGGATAAAAGTTCTTTTCTTCATTTAGCCACAGTATAACTTCCATTTGCTAGGATTTTAACTCAGGGAATCTTCATGCATAATTAACATGCTAAACATAATGAGCAGGCTGCTATTTTCTGTTTGCTTGCTTTTGTTCTCCAATTTCTTTGCATTTTATCATTCAAAAACTTCAGCCACAGCTCACCTAACTCGTTGTATCTGTAATTGGTAGAGTAAAACTTGGCTACCAATGGCAAAAAAAAAAAAAAAAATACATTGATCTGCAATTTTGTAACAAAGTGATTTCTATAGGGCAAGGACATTGATTTGAACCTAGCATATTTCACACAGTAATTAGTGTGTGGACAAGCAATTATGCCAATGCAAAAAACATGATTCTTAAAAATTGAGGGCGCTCGTATTCCTCGGAAATCGAGTAAGTCTTTTAAATGGTAATTGGGTCTAATTGTGTATTCCTTTTCTGATGCACCTAAATCTCAATTCAATATTTTTTCAACTCAATTTCCAATTGAAGGAAAATGGTATGATAATGGCCTAGAAGGTGATATAATCCTAAGTTATAAATCATGGAAAATATGAATGGGCTGCTATTTCTAGCAAGAGATAAATGAGTTCAGCAGAACATTTTGAATGACCCTCATATCTTGTGTTACAGTTGTTCACTATATGTTGTGTTTGGAAATTCTCTTTTGTCAGTTTGATTCAATTGTTTTGTTCGATGTTCATAACTACTTACCTTAGGGTCATCCCATGCCAAATCAACCAGCTAGTTCTCCTAAAAAATAAATACTTTCAACATTTGGTGTACAGGTAGATACGAATGAGAAATGCAAAACATTAAACATTTGAGGTTGAACTTTCTTTATTTCTTCCTTCGCAATTGGAAATTTAAGGGGGGCACACAAAATCATTATCACATTCAGTGTTTTGATTTTCAAGGTTGCATAAATTCAAGCGTATAATGTCTCCACACTCTAAAAAGTGGTATTCCTTTTTTTGTCCCTTCAAAGAATACGGCCACATAACCCTAGCTCCCTAGGTTGGACTTGCCATTGGTCTAATCCCACTTGATCTAATTGCCATTTTGGCTAAATTCAATTGGTATACATTGAGTCTAATAACCATTTAGGGCTAAAAACCATTAGTCTATAGCCATGTAGTCTCATATTCATATGGTCTAAAATCTATATCGTCTAAATATCCATATCGTCTATATAACCGAATTGGTCTAAAGCCAATTGGTCTAAAACCACTGGTCTAATATTCGATTTTCGTCTATTATCCATTTGGTCTAATCCCAATTGGTCATTCCATTGGTCTAATATCCATCTGGTCTAATATCCATCTGGTATACTATCCAGTTTCTAATATTCCATTTGGTCTAATATCCCCATTTGTCTAATACCATTTGGTCTAATATCCATTGGTCTAATATCCATTTGGTCTAAATCCATGGGTCTATGTCAATCTGGTCCAAATGGTTATTAGACCACATAGAGATTGAAACCGGTGGAACAATTTAGACCAATTGGCTATTATACCAAATGGATATTAGACAAATGGCTATTAGACCAAATGTATTAGACCATATGGACTTTAGAAGACCAGATGGATTAGACCAAATAGATATTAGAACCAATTGGGTACATGGATATAGAACAAAATGAATATTAGACAAGATGGATATAAGACAAAATGGGACTTGACCAAAAAAAATTGGGTGTTGGTGGTATAGGGGACCAAATGGTAGTTAGACGAAATGGGCATTGGAATAGAGGAAGTTAGACAAATGGCTATTAGACATTTGGTTTGACTGAGATAATTGGGATGTTAGCCTTAATGTATTAGACAAATTGGTATTAGACAATTATGGGTTTAGACCAATTGAAGTTAGACCCAAATGACTATAATGACACAAATGGGATTAGACCAAATGGCAATTAAACTACTCCTATTCTCCAGGGATTGCAGGGAGAAAAATAAAGTCAGGGGTGGGTGAGGGTTCGAACCAGGGAAAGGAAAGGCTCGCCCTTAAGCCCATCATAAACTAGTCTATAGGGGATATATACCATCCATGCTCAATTTTCCCCACCCAGCATCGATTTAACAAACTATATGAGTGTGCATTGCATGATGATGCAATCACATAAAATGGACCTTAAATAGAACTGGCACACAGGGGAGGGGGCCAGCCAAGACTAGCCAAGAAATCCAAATTCCAGACGTCTCACCCATTGGTTTTTTTTTAACACGTAAAAAGCGGGAATCTGACGAAAAATTCTGAATTTTTGATATGTTGTTCAAGGAATATTTTCTGAATCCAAAACCGTTTGGATGTTAAAGAAGCAATCCACTGGAAGGGTTATTTATGATTTTTTTTGCTATATCAAAAAGACCGAGGACGATGTCGTATGTGGGGTCATGGGAACACCAATGACCGACCCACATCAAAGCACCAAAAATGGTTTGTGGTTTGCACTCAGTATTACTGTAATTCTTTTGACATTTTTGCATTGGCATTTTGACCCCCCTAAGAGGGAAAATTTCCCAAAACCGGGAAAAGGAAGGAAATTTGCCCCATCAGAGCGGGCAGGCCTGTACTGCCACTGTCCTGATTGCTGTGGGAATCAGTAGGCCAATGCAGTGTTTAGTGTTAATTAACCCCCGCCCCCTGGGCCCTCTGGACATTAGTACCAGCTTTGATTTTAGGCTACTCGTAGGTTTAGTGACCATCACCTGTAATTTGTTGGGTGGTTGGGTGGGGGCATCCATATCTGAAGTGCAGGTACATGCCTACCTGCCTTTGGAAAGTACAGGGTCCTTTTGGGTAAATGAAGCAATTTAAACAAGGGATCGAGTCATTCGGCATCAGAAGAACTTTGAAGAAAGCGGGGGTCATTGAGGTTAGGTTATTGAGATAAGAAGTCCTTAAAAAAGAGGGCTATTCATTAAACTTGTCAAACCTTAACCTGAACAAGAAAAATCAACCGTAGGCCTGAAACCTGCAAACCCAAGGGCCAATGATATGTGAAATAAGCAATTGGGGAGCACAGAAAGGAATGGTGTCATTGATAGGGAAAATAGAAAGAAAAGGTCATTGTTTAGCATAGCCATTGCAAAATGGGTCATTGACATAATGTATGCTAGTATATTAAAAGGGGACATTGTGTACAAGGCTAAGCCAGTTCCAAATAGGAGTCTATGGTATGTACATGCTGTGTAGGTAGCGCAGCACATCAGGATAATTTGGTACAAAATATGACTTTTATTGTATTGGAAGGTACACAAAAGTTTGACAGATACCAATTTTTTAGTGGGGTGGGATATCATAGTTTGAAATTATGCTTCCTTGCAAAATAAGGCAAATATTTTCACCCAAAGTGCTTGTGATGTGTTATTTTCACATGATACCCCTGAATTTAAAATGCCTGTAAGTCATGAAATGAAGAGGAGTTAATGAGCTCAAATTTTCTGGTAATTTTATTTCTTTTAATATCTTCCTGTATACCAAATATCAAAAATCTATGTTGGGGGGGGGGGTGAAGTGTTTGGTTATTAGAATGGAAATTACCCCCGAAATTGACCTATCCCCACAAATCCTTTAGGAGAGTAATTAGAAGATTCTGAAGTGACCAGAGCTCTTCTGTTTTGTTGGGATGGTGCTGTATACAGAAACAAAAATAAATCATTGCAAATTTTCAGTTGATTCTCACACTCCATCTCAGTTCCCTTTAGTTCAAAATGCAGCCATCAGAGTCAAATATTTATCCGTGCAACAAAAACACAGACTTTTAACCAATATAGTTTGTTCATTGATACTTTGTCACTTATGTAAAAAGGCTGAGAAACACACCATTATGAAAAATAGTGGGGACTGGTGAGCCTGTCAGACTTTGACCTTGGACCAAGCCTTTAGGTCGTAGGGTCTCCGGGTAAAACCATGGACGAATGTGTATTCATGGAAAGAAGTTGCAAATTGGAAACGTTTTACGGAAAACAGAAAAAATTCACAGAATTGCAGTGTGAACACGGATTCGGACTTGAAGACACCGAATGTCTGAAAAAAAACTGGGATTTTTCCAGTTATCTCTGATTTTTGACACAAATAATGGTTCAAATTCATTCTTACCACTAATTTTATAGGTGTTAAAATGCAGTAAAATCTCCTGAATTCGTGGTCCAAAATTACCTTAGTAAGCTCATCATCACCGATTTCACGCATCGGCAGTCATATCTAATTAATGCAAAATTCGGCGTACTTCCTGTCATTCCTGTTATGCTGTGTTGTGTCATGTTTCTGGTGGGTTTCTAGATAGTAATGTTATTGTGTTTTTATTTAAGAAAATTGAATGTTTCCCCGTAGAATGGCATGAATTAAAGGTTTTAATTAGAAAACGGAATCGGCTGAGTTATAAAATGGAAACTTTGGTCTTTAACATATGTCGAGACGTACTAAATTGATTTTCATATTATATCATGTCAGTAAAGTTAGAGGATGTTACCTTTTTTATGTGAAGCAGCATATTAATGTTTTATCTTAATTTAAAAACCAAAATATGTGCTATTATGTTCACTTGTGCGTTGGAGTCTACACTATAAATTTATATCTTAATACCAAAGTTGTCTGCGAGCAACCATCCAATGTTGGTCAGCGCAGGTTAATGCCACAGAAATTTTATTTAACAAGATCCTACATGTATCTGAGGCATTCCCAAGAGGCTATATCTTGCAGTATTACTGATGGTATTCATTTGTATTTACTAAAGAATAAAGGCAGAAATTTCCTTTCCTTTATAGCTAATGCCCGATTGTTTAAAGAGGCATTTTGTGATCCACAACCTCGTCCCCCCCGACTTAACCTCAAAAGGTTGAGATTTTAGGTGCTGGAATCACGAAAATGAACCTTGATTGGCTTTGTTCAAATTGTGTGATAGTTTCGTTCTAATGCACCCTGACCTGATACATGGTTATATGATGTAAATTTCTAATTAGTTAATGTATTTATTCAGTATATTTTTGAAAAAAACAATTCTCCATCCTTAGCGGGTTGGTATATTTACGTAACCCCACTTTGCCTGACACGACTCCGAATTCAGCAGCCTGGACGGAATAAAGCCCAGTATCACATGCACTTTATTCTGTAAAGGCTGCTGAAATCTGAGTCTTGTCAGGGGACAAAGTGGGGTCAGTAAAATGTACCAACCCATCCTTAGCAGTGTTTAGCCTTTTAAAGACATGATTTATTACCACATTTACATAGAGAAAAGGTTGGCGTGAATGTAATATATTTTGAGAATTAAGATGAAGATTAACATAATTATTAATCTAAATTGTGTAAAGGGTGTTTACACTGAAACCATTTCTGAATTGGTATTCACAAAGTTGATTATGTTAATAAACCTAGCGTTCGACGCAAGCGGTTGTCCGAAACCAAAAGTACAAGCAGCTGGCCTAGGGAGACATAGTCATGTATGTGTCTGCATTTGTAACTATACCCATGTAATATAAATTTATTCCATAGAGAAGAAGTAATGTCTTTACAAAGCATACGCCTGACACTAACAAGTAAGTGAATGAGCTACCGGGAGGTGGCTTTTAATCCAGTTTGAGATCTGTGGAATAAATCGATATTACATGGCTATTGACAAAACAGAGATAGATGAAGTCTTGATTGACAAGGTGACTTTGTCTCCCCCTAGCAGCTGCTTGTATTTTGGTTCCGGACAACTGTTACTTCGAACGCTGAATAAGCCGAAAGTGCACAGTTGCGGGTCACTCGTAAACATGAAGTCGATTACGAGATTCATTTACACTAAGTAAAAAGTCAAAATAGATGCACCCTTAACATTAAGTTGCTAAAAAGCATACAAATTTGACTTTTTGAATTTGTATCGATTACGACTGCACATGTTTACACTAGAGGAAAACGTGAAATCGATGATGACCCAATGTAATTAAAGTAGAGTAGACGTTTGGCCCGTTTTCAAAATGCGTGTCATTTTGAGGCTTAGACACAACATACAGCACACATCATACTTTGGACACACAAGTAGGGGTCATATTCAAATATAATGTGGCTAACTTGGAATTAGATGTAAATCTTAGATTACAAGAGTATGCCAGCCATATTTCAGACTAGTGTGCAAAGTTCCCCTCTTGCATAGCTCCCTGCAGAATTGGGCATACATGTACATGTGCATGCTGTTTGAAATAATTACCATAAATCCAGAGTTTTTGCTAATTACTGTATTTTATTTGTATGTATGTTCATAGGGAACCAGGTCTACCAGAAGACAAAAAGATGTGTGCTTCTTACATGCTGATGAATATATTTCAAAGGGGAAAGACCCCAGGGGGTTTGAAGCAAGAATGGTTAGCCCTATTATTGGTGAGTAGATATGATTATCTTTATACATGTACATCAAAAACAAAGAAAAACAAATTGTTTCTTACTTGACGCTGTTCAAGGTTACAGATTTTAAGCCATCTTAAACCATGTATTGCATGTTGTAGAGCAGAACAAAACTATTCAAGCAAAGATCTCCAACATGTCACTGAAAAGAGACAGCTCCGTGTTTAATTATTACATGAAAATGAATGACAGCCTCACAGGGGAATAATGGGAGTCATTGTTATTGTGTAAAGAAAGCTATAGTAAATCCAAGTGACTGAGACTTTTAAAACTTTTTTGGACACAGTCCACTCTTTGGAAGAGGAGGCATTTTGTATCCACAGATACACCAAGATTGTGATATATAGAGCTTGATGTGAATTAAAACTTATTGTAGATCAGCCTTGTATTCATTTTGGTTAGTAGTAGTGTTTCTATGAGGCCATTTACCATATCCGACATGGATCAACTTTTCCTGCTGTTGAAATAGCCCAACCTGTTATCCCATCATGGCAAGGAATGACAAAATCAAACCTGATCTGAGGTTTTTGTCGTGTGCATAAACCGTTATCCCCAGGAAAGAGTCGCATAGCGATATTTTTTCCACATACCAAAATTGACGCTGTCAAAGTGTGTTAACCTTCGGGCAACTGTGATAGTGGTATGGGAAGTTGCACGTTCAAAATACTGTCATGTGCCTGCAGCAGAAATAGCACTGATAATGTTAAATAAGGGTGTTTCCGTAAAGTGACACATCTGACCCACTTCTTTGACACACTATTAAATTGAAAACCTTAACAGAATAAACCACATAAGTGGGTCAGTGGGTCAAGCTTACGGAAACACCCAGTAAATACATGTCAGTACTCGGATCAGTAAATACCATTTTTGTTGTGTCAGCAGTCGAAGACACGGTTACACTGCAGACTGCAGTGGGCCCCACCCCCCAACAGACGTTAATTGATACCATGTTTTGCTGATGGCTCATGGTTCAAATCCTTAACAGAAACATGTGCATCTTTGTCTGATTACCATGGTTTGGAATATGGTTTAGATTTTCTATGTCACCATTTTCTGTGTAGCTCTTAATGCTGAACACAGTACAATATAGAACTACATTAAAGCTGAATTCTCAATGGAGGTGGAGGAGGGGGAGAAATAAACATATAGATCAAATATGGTTATCACATTCTAAAATGTTTTGCAGATTTTAATGCAAGCAAACCACAATTTTATTCAGGTTTTTCCTGAAAACAGGCTGAATTTAATTTTGGATCAAATACTGAATTACAAATGTCAAATTTTAGGTACCAAAGGTATCATTTTAAACTTAATGTTTCAGATAGGAATATGTGTAAAGATGAGTATTCTATCAGTGTAAAACTCACAACCTTGAAATTTTAGGGTCATCGGATTTGTGAAATATCTTGGTAAGCCTTAATGATCTTTGAAGTGCAATAGACCTCAGAAGTGGGTGACCTAGCTTGAAAAAACTACAAGTTTGTGAGAACTACATGGGAAAAATAGCCTCAATAGATAAAAGGTGCAACAAGAGATTTTGAGGCACCTAAATATTGTGCCATAATAGTAATATCATATAGATTAGACACTCAATAGACTTCTTACCTTGTATTGGCTACAGAAATGTCTTAAAAGAGAGAAAAAGGTGATTTTGATTTGATAATATTTCAATATAAAACATAGGCTGAATTTTGTATTTGCTCCTATACAAAATTAGAAATTTCACAATTTTTGTAAAAAAGAAACGTTTTTCTCAGCTTAATCCTTTCAGATGGGGATATTTTTGATGGAAAGCCTTACATCAGGATACACGCGGCCCCGGATCAGCACACTAGCTGAATAAATCCTGACACCACCACAAAGCCATTACCAATGACTTGTGGATCCATACGAGCAAACAAGCAAACAAACTACCATGCAATATCTAGTATACTTGTTAATGGACATATATGGAGATAATAACATGTGAAAAAAATAATTATACTAATTAGAAACATGCTAATGAGCGTCATGGATGTTACCGTCATGGACGTCACATTTGAAACACCCCCCGTAAATGGGTATTATGGGATGTTTTTATGGTGGGATAATGTTTAAAAATTATGTTTTTGATGTCAGATAATCTGTTCTTGAAGTTTTCATGACATTTTGATAATTAGAATTCTATAAAAAGACCATTTTAGGTCAAAATTGGTCACGAGGGCGCTTACATCATTTTTCGCAACTTTTTCAAATACGCTACCTTCCAAAGGGTTATAACTGGAAAGATAATCATAAGTTTTACCTTCTCAAGAAGTTTCATCCTTCTATCACCTTTAGTTTATGAGTAGGCCTAAAATTTATTTTTTGGAAATACTCCCATTGAATTTGTACAGGGGAAAAGTGCATTGACCCCTGTGCTTTTCAATGGGCACATTCATGCAATATTCAAATGAATGTTACAGGCAAACTAATAAAGATGCTCAATTTGGTGAGCATGGTCACATATTTGCTTATCTTTATAGTGGTATAAAAGAGTAGGTTTTTTTCAAAAGCGTGTGTGAAAAAAATAGAAAAGCGCCATCGTACTCAGGTTTGACCTAAACGGGTTATTTTAAATAATACCACTATTCAAACATCATGTAAACTTCAAAAATAGATTCTATGGCATTAAACAACGTAACATGCAAATAAGCACATACCTATGGGTTATCAATTTTGAATGAGTGAATGTTGAAAATTCAACTTTGTAACGTCCATGACATTTACACAAATGTAACGTCCATGACTTACATTTAAAAGATTTTCTATACACGAATCCGACGGCGACTATTCTCGCCCCTACGCCATGGGCGGCGCCACTCACCATCCGCCATGACTGGGGGGAATCTTTTGGCCTTTCTCGTTATACACCGCGTTTACGTTGTACGTGTTACCACAAAGAATCGATAATTTTGATCAGTTCTGACGGCAAAAATCAACACTATTTCACTGTTATCCATTTGTATATCATCTTGGGCGGCTCAGGAAAAAATGTAAATTTCTTGGCTGCACAAATAGCGATAAAAAGTTACAAAAATGGAAATGAACTGCGTGTAAAATTCACTCTCCAATGACACATGAAGAATGTGAATGTCTGCAGCCGTACCATATGCATCTGTTCCCAAATGGGAAAACCACCGAATCTGCAAGCTTCTAATGAAGTTGAATGAACTTATTATATTTTTATTAATATTTTCATTTAGTTCAAATGCTTTAAATATGATTGTTGTTTTCACAGAATTCCATTTTAAAACATGGTTAAATTTAGTTCCACATGTCACTTACACGTACATCACTCCATGTACAGTAAAAACCAAAATAATCATCGGATCCATTTCAGTCTAAATACCACATTGTAACTCGCCGGTCATTTTCACGTGTACTGAGAGTCCAAGCGTAGCACATTCCATGCACAAACGAGACTAATTTTGTTCAGATCTCCGAAATCGATCACATGGGCACGGAAGCGTCCTTTCTAAAACTTCAACAACCCGCATCGGAAGATGTCACGTTTTCAACAAATACGATCGGTCTTTGGGAACTATTCAATTTTCACGTACACGGAATATATCAACATTCGGTTGTTACTTTATTTTTTGTCTGGATGTTTGAATTTTACGAAAAATGATTTTTCTCACGCGGCTGTTATTACCATTATTGTTAACACGTATTCTAACCATAAGCTTTCATT
Source organism: Ophioderma brevispina (assembly GCA_023653785.1). Taxonomy (NCBI): domain Eukaryota; kingdom Metazoa; phylum Echinodermata; class Ophiuroidea; order Amphilepidida; family Ophiodermatidae; genus Ophioderma; species Ophioderma brevispina. Next base: position 53,540 of record JAMKCH010004400.1, on the reverse strand, counting down.
TCTCAGTCACGAAAAGTGGGCGAGATAACCTTCATTTTTACAACAACAGTAAGACACTTGCCCTGGAATTCCAGTTTTAGGCAAGTCCCTGATAGCATCCTTCCTTAAATCCATATAAATAAACGGTGAAAATTGTTAAAAATTGCGAAAAAGGTAGGTTGTAAATTCTTATTTCGTTCGTTAAGCTCGTACAAGGCAATAGGCGGTGTGTGTTCTGTGTGTTTTTGGTGTCCCATTATTCCCCCAGTAATGGCGGCGACTTAGAGGGTGTCCTTTCGAGGCTTCCCCGTCGGATTCGTGTATATTAAAATAAGGTGCTTTCCTTTATTTTAATTCAAATTTAAATAAAGTGTTACCATAGTTAAAATACTAAACAGGAATAATGAAAATTGAGATTGCAACTTCAGAGAGTTTTGGTTATAATGATGTCCTAAAAAAACTGCTTGTCCATTTTCGTAACGTCCATGACGCCGACTTCTGAAGCTATTTTCTTGTTAATGAACGAGAGCTTTCTAGATGTTTGATGTTCTTGTTAAACTTAGTATGTTAACTATCAGTACCAGAAATAAAATTAAATTCCTTAGCTTTCAAGTATGTTGGAATACATTTTGAATACAGAGAGGGTGGGCAAAATGTAACGTCCATGACGGTGGAATTGCCCAAACAAAAGGTGCTGGAATCACGAAATGCACCTTTTAATACCTGTATAGTTCCAAGTAAAAAGGAACATGGCCTAGACCTACATGTACATGTATGAAAACCCTCTGAAAAACTCATCTAGTACATGCACAAAACTACATTTTAATATCTGTCATACTTATGTGTAAATAATTTGCCCACAGGAAAAGGTGTTTTCACAACTAGAAATTTTGGCAAAGGATCATTTTTATTGGAGTATAGGGGCGAGGTACTGGAATTGGAGGAGGCAGAGAAGAGAGAGGAACAGTACAATTCAAACCACTGCTATCAATACTATTTTCAGCACAAAGGAAAAACAATGTGGTAAGTCTTCTCTTGGTCATATTTGCTAAACATACCTGGCAAAAATGTAGTATAGGCTTGTTTCATGGAAATTTTGCCCATCCATATTAAGAAGAACATAAAAAGGTGAGAAATATGTTAAAAGTGTGGATATTTTCTGAAGAATTATACATTATCTAGACAGAGTCTTTAACATAGGTAAAGGCCACATCTGGTACATGTACTACCTGTTTTGTTTTTGTTTTTTCTATGGCGGAATTTGATTTTATATTGGGTGGGATATCAAATACCACAATAAGGCTTTACAATTTTATTGAATTATTCGCCTGAACGAATGTTCATGGAGGCACATACTAATCCAAATTCTGTGTGTCCGTCCGTATACATGTATTTGGTTAACCCAGCTTTTTTAAAATGCTCTGCAGGCTAAATGCTGTGCCCGATGTACTTTAAACTTGGTAGGATGATAGAGTGAGGTGCCACAATATCATGTGTAGCTTTTGGCCGCATTATTTACATAATGATGAATTTTAATTAGCTTATTTGCATATTTTTCAAACATTTCGGTTAACCTTTTTCAAATTGCTCATGCGTGAACACCTTAACTCCAATTGTCGCCAAACTCAGATCATAGGTCAACCATAGACACACGTATTTATGTCATGGTAGGGTTAAATGTCACATACCTAGGTCAAAGGTCATTAGAGGTCAACTTGTGCAGAGAGTGAAGGAAAGGTGGATTGCTAAGTTTTGTAATTATTATCTCCTGCCCAAATGCTTGTGCTAATTGCAGCCAAACTTGATCAGAGGAACCACCGGCCCAAGGTTCATAAGGTGGTGTGCTTTAATTGGGGTGAGAGGTCACGTGGGCCGATTAAAGGGGCATTCTTTGAAAATCTATCAATTCGTTTTTCTGCCACAAACGAAATGCTATGAGTACCAAACTTGGTCAGTATAAGTGCTGACCCAAGCCCCATATGAGGTGTACTCCAATTGGGGTGAAAGGTCATGTGGGCCGATTAAAGGGGCATTCTTTGAAAATCTATCAATTTGTTTTTGTATCATCTGCACTAGTGCAGGGAGACATACTAATCCGGACTTGGGTGGTAGGAAGCGGGTGGGTGTGGGTTCATATATGGTGTACTCCGATTGGGGTGAGAGGTCATATGGGCCGAGTAAAGGGGCATTCTTTGAAAATCTATCAATTTGTTTTTCTGCTACAAATTAAATGCTACGATCACCAAACTTGGTCAATATAAGCACTGACCCAAGGCCCATAGGAGGTGTACACAAATTGTGGTCAAAGGTTGGGGGGTGGTGGATTAAAGGGGCATTCAATGCCAAACTTCATCATAAAGCAAGTGATCGCACAACCAGGCGACACTAGTGGTACAAGAACCGCCTTGTATTGAATTAGTTTCTAATTGAAAAACAAAATGATGGAAAAAGCATGTATCAGTATATAATTGGCTTTCTGGTGGCTGTTTTTAGCCTATGTTGTTAAATGTATGCGGGTAGGCTGAAGAATTCTCTCTGCCCTTCTTGAATTCAGTGTCTAATTTTTGCGCTATAGAGATAAGCTGTAGAGTAACCACTCTAGCAGGGGTCAACCAAGGTCCGATCAGTACAAATTGCTTAACCCTAACACTCCCAAAACTCACTAAAACTCACTGAGCTGAGGCTAGAAAATGCACTAAGTCCAAAAAGATGCGATGACGTCATCGCACGAACACACATGGGCACAAAATTGCTGGCCAGGCCAGCGACTCCCTTGTGGCATGCCATCCCTGGTCATGGCACTGGGGCCCGGGGGTCCCTGGTTCAAATCCCACCAAAGATGTCCAATCTTCTTTACTTTTCTATCACTTAAATTACCCCTTTACTTCCTCCTGGGAGAAACAAGAACAGTGTTAGGGTTAAACTTGGTGGGATTTAGACAACATTTGATACAAAATATTTTGAAGGCTGTTTGAAAGTCATCTGGGGTGTGGAAGTAAAAGGGCAGGTGTGAAAGGGCATGTCATCAGGTGTGTAGTGGCAGGAGGAGACTTTATACCACAAAAGTTAAAAAGGGAGAACACAGACTTCCTATCCAATCACATGCAGTAGAGATGTATCACTTTCCCATGGGTCATGCAGTATCTACAGTTGCCACAAAGTATCTCAGCATGTTTTTATCAGTATTGTGCAAAAGTCCAATGATTTTGGAAGTTTCTGAACTATGCATTTTGTTGCCTAGGCCTTGCTCTTTCATGTAACACCTCACTTGTACTAGTAATTAAAAACAATCGTGCAAAATGGCTGAGATTGAACACCTGAAAGACACAAAACTCCCTCACCAAAACTTGCATATGGAGTTTTCAATGGGCATTGCAGTGTATTCTGTAACACTAACACATGCACCATAATCAATATTGAAGTAGGCATACTCGCTCATTTAGTCCAAAAGCATCTTTGTTTAAAATCAATACACACAGATTCTTCGTTGTACCACGCAGTGACCATTGAAAAATCCATGAAATGCAAGTTTTGGTGAAAGAATTTTGCATTTTCCGGGCATTCTATCTCAGCCATTTTTGCACGATTGTTTACAAGCGAAGTGTGCATGAAAGAGCAAGGCCTAGGCATTGAACAAAATGTATAATTTCAGAAACTTAAAAATTATCAGACTTGGCACAATACTGATCAAAAAACATACCGAGATACTATTTGTGGCAACTGTAAATGTAATGAACACATTACCTTGCAACTGGAATTAAGCCATATTATATTATGTCCTACTTGGGAAAATTGTCCTTCTTGTAGTCCATACGTTCGGTGGGGAATTAGTATTGGTTCATAAAAAACACTCTCAAGTACATGTACTTGGGACGTATACATGCTATTGTGTAAGTGCTTAAAGACCACTACAAGGACACAGCATGTGAAAGTACTTGAAGCATGGATTTCAAGTGCCGTGTCCGGCATTCCCTGGCAAGACCAAATTCTTCAAAGACCGAACTAATTATCTCATTGATGAAAGTCTATGTATTTCTACTCAAGCTAATAACAATCATAGAGCAGAGGAGTGGATCATTATATATAAAAGTTCAATAGTTTTATTGCGTGTTTACACAGAGCATATCGCATGAGCCGAATCCACCTTGGCAGTGTTGCCGGTCTTAATGTAACGCGTCGGTGTTGCTTCTTAAATCCCTAGTATAACATCAAAATCCGCTACAATTGACATTTCCATTCATAAGGATTTAGATTAAAGGTGCTTGTTCCGATTTATGTGTATTGTGTTCTCTACTTGATATGTGAGCCTGGCACTTGCACATACACCCCACCAAGTACCGTGGTAAACAAACTTTGCGGTTTTGATGGTAGACGCAATAATGGATGTTGCAAAGCCCTATTCAATACTGTGCTAATATTGATGGTTAACCACTAAAACAGCGGTTTTTTGTTTATAACTTGGGAATGAGATGGATTTGAGGGCTCAAATTTCAGGACGACAATTAGAAAAATACAGCCTTTCATCTGATATCAAAATCGATACTACTTCCGGGTAAATCAGGGGGGTCCCAAAGACGATCGGAACACGCACCTTTAAGTCGCACTTCCATATTGATAGTTCAGATAAGACAAGACCTCATCTTGTCTGATGTACTGCAGTGGGATGTGGTGCCAGCAGGTCCAGCACTGACTCGTGCTGATCAAGGCTTGAAATAAGCAGGGGCAAGGGGAAAATTTACCTCTACTAAAAGGCAAAATGCCCCTGGTTCTGAAACAAAACTGTGTACGTACATTTGTATAGACCAGCCCTGGGCAATAAAATGTTAAAAACACCAAAAATTGCTCCTGGATCTGAAATCCTTATTTCAAGCCCTGGTGCTGATAGGCCAATCAAAAGAATGTCAATCATTTATGATTTACGGTGTAATTTTTTCCTTTCTGGAAATGGAAAGGGATTTTCATTCTGGGGGAAGGGTTTTCTTTCTTTTGGGGGAGAGGAGTTCCTGTCTGTCTTTAGGGATAGTTTTCATTCATTTTTGGTGAGACATTTTCTTTCTTGTGGGAGAGGCAGGGCCGTAGCCAGCGGGCAGGAGTCAAATATGTAATTTAATTGGCAAAGTATCTTCTTCTACAGGATTAAGCTGATTTTAAACTAAACTTTTTTAGAGAAACCACTTTACCCATACCTCATATAGAGTGTTCAGGAATAAGGAGTCAAAGGTCATTAAGGAGGTCATTTCCGGTCTGAAAGCCAAAAATTGTGAAAAATATTCAAAAAATCACTGTCCTTACAAATTACATAGGAGAGTGATGTCGTTAATAGCGCACATGCATTGTTACTAACCAGGTTCTTTGGGTTGTCCAGTTTGGATCAAAGGTCATTAAGGGGTCACTTCTGGTCAAAAACCATCAGATGTAATTTACACCCGTCTAATTCATAGGCATTTAGCGCATCTCTTAAATCCACTTAATATGATAATCCCTGAGAATTATAGTTCAGTCTTCTTAAATTCGCTCTTCTGGATGGTCACCCTGTGTTCTTATAGTTGTCCTTTTGCCACGGGAGAATAATTCAATGGGCCGAAATAGGCCAACAGGAATTCTTTTTATGTCAGCCATGTGTTGTGTGTGTGTGTGATGGTGTGAATGTAAGGGTAACCCCTCCTGGGTTTTATGCATGTTTATTTGCAATACGTTGCCCCACCAGCGGTTAACCCTTGCAAGTTCCCATTTTGTATGCAAGGTTGAAATCACCGTCAACTACATTGGATAAACAAAAAACAAGTAGTGTGATTACCTATGTGAAAAACAGCTCAACGAAAGAGGTTTGTGTGATGAAAGAAATTAAGCAAAGGGTTTACTTATGGTAAATACCATTTAGTGTGCATTAGCAAAACACTGACAATATTAGCAAACTAAATGATCAGTGACGCATTCCTGTGTAATATTTGTATTACGTGGGCTTCGGGATGGCGACTTTTTCCCATGATTGTATATTGTAACATCACTATCCGAGGCAATCGTTGGCAGCGGTCCATATTGAGAATTGCAAGAATTATTTTTCTAATCGCTTCGTATTCATCTTGATTGTAATGACCAGCAGGCAGAGGTTAGGGTACGCAATGTCAGTGATTCTCACTTATGTTGTGCCCTGGCAGCCTCTGCCCCCCGGTCCCTTTTGGTGTTCTTAAATGTTTAATTGCCAAAGATAAATAAATAAAAAAAAAATAATTCATTGAAAATGTGGTTTACAATGAGGGTGATTTTTCCTTGGGTACTTTGAGTTTGCAGTAATTACTGATAGTGGTGATAAAGAGGATAAACTTTTGGGACTTGTAACTATAGCTTGTGATCCTTTACAATTGAACAAATAAATGAAATATGTGTGGTTTGAGAACCGCATTGTTAAACTGAGGAAATGTCTGTTCTCTTTTTTTATAACATGTTTACTTTGAAAATGAGGATTTGTGTAGTTGAGGTGGCAGGTGACATAAAGTCAGACACGAGCAAAGCAACTACCCGACAGTGCGCACCTGCAGGGCTGTGCTTTTAAAATTTCGCCGCTCAATCGTATGATTCAGCTATTGATGCTGTAGCTGAATGGCCAATTCTTCGCACCTCTAACATATCAGTAGACCAAGTGCTAACTTGTGTTTGTAAACATTGATGTAAAATATCTAAAATATGTAGGACATGTTATTGTTTGAGATAAAAGGTGTTCACTCTGTCACTACTTGTTTCAATACTTTATGTCACAGCATTGATGCAAACAAAAGTTCTTGGAAATCTTTGGGCCAGACTCTGATGATAGCGATCAAACAAACTGCAAAATGAAAAGGTTGAAGTAGAAGGGGAAGCCACATATGTGCCTCTTGCAAAAAGACATTAGATGTTAAACAGAACTCAGGTACGATTATGGAGGTAAAGACCTCCCATGGAGGCTAAAACCTGTGAAAAGACGAGGAGAGAAAAGACATGGCAAGTAAAGGACGAAGAGGATGTAGAAGATGTTGTTAACTTCTGTAAGTTCAGAAGATAAAGGTCCAGAAGATGATGACAGAACTACACACTAAAGCTGAGTTTGAAAAGACCAAGAGAAAACTACATGTAACAAGGAAGATGACCATGACCAGAATCAGTAACTGAAAAAAACCATGTAAAGGTGACAATACAGGTCTAGACATGACCAAACTATAAGCCACAATGTCCACAAAAGCGAGCAAGGAAAGACATGGGGGGGGCAGTAAAGGAGGAAAGGATGTAGAAGATGTGTTACTTCTGTAAGTTCAGAAGTAAAGTCCAGAAGATGACAGGAACTAAACAGAGTGAATTTGAAAAGACAAGAGAAAACTACATGTAACACAGAAGATGACTCAATGGACCGTGAATCAGTCACTGAAAACAATGTAAGAGGTGAAAATACAGTTCTAGACATGACCAAACTTAAGCCCACAAATGTCCACAAAAGACGAGCAAGGAAAGACATGGCAAGTAAAGGAGGAAAGGATGTAGAAGATGTTGTTACTTCTGTAAGTTCAGAAGATAAAGGTCCAGAAGATGATGACAGAACTACAACAGAAGTGAGTTTGAAAAGACAAGAGAAAACTACATGTAACACAGAAGATGACTCAATGGACCGTGAATCAGTCACTGAAAACAATGTAAGAGGTGAAAATACAGTTCTAGACATGACCAAACTTAAGCCCACAATTGTCCATAAAAGACGAGCAAGGAAAGACATGGCAAGTAAAGGAGGAAAGGATGTAGAAGATGTTGTTACTTCTGTAAGTTCAGAAGATAAGGTCCAGAAGATGATGACAGAACTACAACAGAAGTGAGTTTGAAAAGACAAGAGAAAACTACATGTAACACAGAAGATGACTCAATGGACCGTGAATCAGTCACTGAAAACAATGTAAGAGGTGAAAATACAGTTCTAGACATGACCAAACTTAAGCCCACAATTGTCCACAAAAGACGAGCAAGGAAAGACATGGCAAGTAAAGGAGGAAAGGATGTAGAAGATGTTGTTACTTCTGTAAGTTCAGAAGATAAGGTCCAGAAGATGATGACAGAACTACAACAGAAGTGAATTTGAAAAGACAAGAGAAAACTACATGTAACACAGAAGATGACTCAATGGACCGTGAATCAGTCACTGAAAACAATGTAAGAGGTGAAAATACAGTTCTACACATGACCAAAACTTGAGCACCCCATTGTCCATAAAAGACGAGCAAGGAAAGACATGGCAAGTAAAGGAGGAAAGGATGTAGAAGAGTGTTACTCATAGTTCAGAAGAAAAAGGTCCAGAAGATGATGGACAGGAATTAAACACACAGAATTGAGTTTGAAGAGACAAAGAAAACGACATTAAAGTAACACACAAGGATGACCACGACTGTGAATCAGGCACGGAAAACAATGTGGGAGGTGAGAATACAGTCTAGACTGACAAACTGAGCCACAAATTGCCCAGGCAACTTTGCCCTCTTAAAGAGCCATAAAAGTGATCGTGAATTAAAAATCAGGCCCAATTCACTGTCTCCGAGAAGTACATAATGAAAACGACACTTCTGATGCAGCTAAACCTGGAGGAGATACATATTCCAGATGATTACAGTGTTATGAGCCAGAAGAGGAGTTAGACATATTATCAGATGGTGAACTGACATCGGTAGCTGAGAAGACTGAAGTTAAACACAGTCGGCCTGGGTCATTAACAAAAATCTGCGGTCCAAGAGGAAAGATGCTATTGAAACCACACTTCTGTCAAAGAGTAACGAGCCCCAATTCCACTGCTAAGGAAAGGAAATATGGAAAACGACACTTTGATGCAGTAACACTGGAGGAGAGACATATTCCACAGATGATGGTCAGTGATTATGAGCCAGAAGAGGAGTTAGACATATTATCAGATGGTGAACTGACATCGGTAGCTGAGACTACTGAAGTTTAACCCAAGTGAGCCTGTGTTTTTCATTAACAAAAAATCGCGCGTCCAAAGAGGAAGAATGCTATTGAAGACCACACTTCTGTCAACGAGTAAAAGACCCCGTTGAAGCTGACCACCACCTTTCTGACGAGCCTCTGATAACGACAGTGATTATGATCCAAGTTTTCAGAAGCGGCAAAACCAGGCATGTATCTTGCATTATTCAAAAAAAAAAAAAAAAATGAAAAAGGCAGTGAAGTAAGAGTCTACGACAGCCTTAACGCTTGCCTCTATTGTGGAAACTATGAAGTGCTATTGGTAGGCATTCCAATCCAAAGAGCATGAAAATGAACCCGATGGATGCAGGATCAAAGCAGAGAAAGATGTTGATGAACCAAGAAGAGCTTGCGTTATTCGTCCATAGAGGAAAACTTTTAACACAACCAAAAAGTAAAATGAAATCAAAGAAGGACAAAACTGTCAGCATGCGGAGACCAACACATGCTGTTTGGCCTGATGAGGATGGGACCTTGCCCTCAAGTTCTGGGGTTATGTACTGAAGGACAATCTTGTCAGGCATGCAGTTACTTTTGTGTGGCAAGAGATAAAAAGAAGAAGAATGGGAATGGAACTGATTCAAAGAAGGAATTGAAAAAGAAGAAGACCTACTACAAAATTTGAGAGTGCGATTCTGTGCAAGAAGTACGAGGGTGCAATGAAATGGTGAAGAAATTGTTTTGGCAAATATTGAAAACGGGATTATATGCTTTGATATATTGGCAAAAGGATCGCTTATTCTGAGTTAGGCCAACCCAATTTTGAAAAAAAAAACAGGCAAACATCAAAGTTGCAGTTTCACAGAAGCCTAAGAGCTGCGGGTAGATTAGTACATCAACTTGCAAAATAGATCAGAAGGGGGGCGTATACTCAGATTTTCTGAAGCCCTCCCAATTTGTGACACGTGATAGAGGCAGCTGAAGGTCTATCGATTCCACTTGAAAACAGTGATGGGAGAGAGCTCAAAACATCCATCAGGTAGCCATCAAGTCGGGCCACGACTTAATCTGGCTTGCAAAAATACAAAGGGGGCCAGGGGCCATTCGCAAAAATGTCGAGTGGCAGAACCAAGAGGCTGATAGATATCTGACACTACACAAGGATGAGTGGGAAGTGAAAGTCTCGTCAGCGTAGAGATACCTTAAACATACGGAAGTGTAATAAGGTAGTAAATTGCCACAGACAAGTGATCTCAAGAAGGTGTCCGATCACTTAGTAGTTGAAATGACCAGAGTGTCAAGAAGTGGAAAATTCAGTCCAGAAATAGTAACTACAGACGGTTACAAAAGCTGACTTTTGCAAGGTTAATTATATACAATTAAGAGGCGCCACAAGAAATGTCCCGGATGACAATGAAAGGACATTACAGAGAACCAACCTTGGGAAGAATGCCAGATAGAAGAAATTGCAGACCGTGTATCCCCTCTGGAGAGAGACTGGCTAGGGAAATGACCTGATAGATAAGAGGCAACAACGTGGCGGAGGGTCCAGTATTGTCCCACCTGACGTCAGAATCAATGAATGTGCTGATTGCACAGAGAGAGGCTGTTGGTATTCCAGAAGCTAAAAATGTATTTGCTAGAAACACACCTACAACCAATCTGCGAGGAGGAGATTGCATTAATGATGTTGTAAGTGAAATTGAGCTCAAATCCCTGAAAACAGCAGATCAACTTTGGTTGTCAGTACGCTGCAAACCAGTAGCCAGGTGTTGAGAATAGGCGCCATGAACTAGAATGGTAGCTGACAAATATGGGCCATGAATACAAATTCACACAGCACTTGCTACAGATGGCAGGAAAAGGAATGTTGAGCTTTGCAAAGGGTCAAGATGCTTCTTGCAATTGACAGAGGAGAAGTGGGAAAATGGTTTGGGAAGGACCCTAGAGAAATTGATGTTGAGGTAGGATTGCATATTTATTTATGACATTTAACACTCCATTGTATTGCAATTTTGGGAGTACAGTGAAAAATGATTAAACATTCGGTGGCCCATGCATGAACCCGGTACTACTAACAAAAACAACCAAAATGAGTAAATGAGTTAAAATTGCACTTCTAATGTCAATGTATATTTTTAATCAACTAAGTTGTTCATATGAAAGATTCCTTTTGGACCTTAATTGATTTTAAAAATCATGGACCCCCTAGGTTGCTACGATAAATTGACGTTAGAAAATATTAAGGAGGATTACTAATTTGGCTGTTTTCCTTGCATTAACCAGGTAACCCACACTTACCAGATCCATTCTCTCTCATAATATCAAAAAGTTTGATGGAATATATCAATTAAGTATCGGAATTTAGCGATAGGTCCCTTTTTATATATTGCTACCAAAAATACCAACATACCAAGTATGACATTCCACCGACCATGATGCAATATTAAATCTCCAGAAAGTCACCTATTGATAACACAGTTCGTGGAAATTGATTTTCTGCCAGTTTTCTGAATATCGCCTTGTGTACCAGGTTTTCACTAATAATCATCAGGAATTATCATTTTTTTGATTACTCAAAAGTTTCAAGGACATACCATATGAGCTCTTTTTTTGCTCCTTGGGTCTCAGCTTCAGAATTGGGTTACACGATTTGATGTGGTTATGGGGTATGCATTGAAATGTGCAAAAATGGACAAGTACGACAGATGCAATCCAGATAATATTCAGTAAAATTAAGCCAGAGCATTGTTGTTCATGTGTTGTGAAAAGATAATCATTCACTTCAGGCATTATCTAAAGTCTAGAAATGTGGGATATGGAGTTCATGCATGAGGCCACAGAATTATAGTAGAAAGCTTCCAAGATGCCTTGCTACAGGGACATTACAGAATATTCATTGAATAGGTGTTGATATCTAGCAATCCATCTACTTTAAATACAAGCAGTTCCTCAGGTTATTCTAAAATTGGAATCAACGTTTTGCAAATTTCAGGCACCCAAGTTTTGTTATCCCATTGGATAAAATCGGGTGGGATTTTAAGTCTTACTGTGGCTTTGTGTTGTGGCTGAAATTTGGAAGTGTTGCAGAGCATGGATGGAAAATTTATCAAATGAGCTTTCTGAGGATTGTGCTAAGAAGAAAGTCAACAATTTTGTTTGTTTGTTTGTTATTTGTATGTCTTTAAATTGGAAAAACTTAGTTGTTAGTGTGAATGGATTACATCACAGACAGGTGAGTGTACACTCTTACAAGCTGAGATAAGCAAGGACACCATTCAATCTGGTTTACAAGGACAACTACTTTGCGTTCTGTATGAGCTATTACTGACTCCCAAAAATGTGTGAGAATTAGAGATAGGGAAGGTGAGTAGGGGGCTGGACGAGTAGGAGAGATGGCGAGTACATACCTGCCAACCTTCCCTGTTTTATAGGAATCATCCCTATTTTGAACTTTCAAAATTGCAAAAAAATGGGATATCCCTATTTCTGAAATTTAAAACAAATTTTGAAATAATTGCCAGAAAAGTCCGGAAATTTTTTTGGGGGGCTCCTGAAGCTTTTCCTACAGCTTTAAATACACAGAAACCCAGTAACTTTTTTTTTTGCTTTCAAAATTGCAAAAAATGGGATATCCCTATTTCTGAAATTTAAAACAAATCTTGAAATAATTGCCAGAAAAGTCCTGAAATTTTTGGGGGGCTCCTGAAGCTTTTCCTACAGCTTTAAATACAAAGAAACCCAGTAACTTTTTTTTTTGCTTTCAAAATTGCAAAAAATGGGATATCCCTATTTCTGAAATTTAAAACAAATCTTGAAATAATTGCCAGAAAAGTCCTGAAATTTTTGGGGGGCTCCTGAAGCTTTTCCTACAGCTTTAAATACACAGAAACCCAGTAACTTCAGGAGACTCTGCCCCAGTGTATTCCACTAACGGCCTTGAAGTGGATCACAAATAGACACCACCCATTCGCGACACATGCATTCTGATTTTTGGGTTCTCGATGTTGGCAGGTATGCGCGAGTACAGGATATGGGTGAGTAAGAAGGGTGTGCAGGAGAGGGGGAAATTTCCGGATGAAGGAGGTGGGAGGGATGAGGGATTGAATGGGGTGAGAGGGGTGAGTGGGTGAATGTGAGTGTGCCAAAGTGACGAGTGGCATATGCATTGTTGATGCTCTTGTTTTGAAGAACTGAACACATATTTATTGGTGTTTTTAGTTTATGTATAGTAAGATAGGATGGAAGATTCTGAAAATATAATCCACCTTTGAGTTTTAAAAATAAGCAAATTCAGCCTTTGTTTGTGGTGGTGTTTTTAGGTTTTACAATACTTTATGTCCATATGTGTTTTATTTTCAGACATTCCAGTGCCCCCTGACAGTGAAGATGACTGTGCCAATGACAATCAAGGTTGGTTTTACTTTTAAAGTATGTTCTGATCAACAGCATCATTTTCCCACATAGAGCTAGCCTTTTATGTATAACTTTTGATATCAGAAGAAATATCCTTTTTTTCCCTGTTAAATTTTAGGGCTGAAAGATCTGTTTTTAGTTTTTATTTTACGTGTATAAGCCAAAATGGGCCTATATTGGTTGATCAGTTAAAGTGCAGCAATAGGCAAATTATTAATTTACACATGTTTCAAATGATGTCTTCGCAGTCTAAAAGAAAGAATATCTACTTCAATAAGATTGTCCTATTAGCAGAAATAACTAACAAATGTTGCTCATGGAGGTTGCCATCTTCAGTATTTGTGACGTAGCTTGGGATTGGTGACATTGTATGGCTTGTAAAGTCAATAGACAAAACCAGGTGTCTGCGGAATGTCTAGGATACCCCTGGTCATTTATTTGGATTGTATAGTGTGTCCGTAAGAAAGTCGGTAATGATCTATTAAAAACTGCCATGAATTCTTGAACAAGATATAACTGAAAAGATTTGGTTGATTCGTTCATCGGCTACTTCTTCAGGACACACTATGTACTCCATAACAACCCCTATACCTTTTGGGAGTAGCTGAATAAATTGCTATATCTTTTAAAACATTATAAAGACTTAGGGCCATATTCTCAAATGATGTTTAAAATAAACGGTGGTAAGGCCTAAACTATGGTTAGCAAAAAACGAACAGTTTAAAAACCTGCAGGTTAAATATTTTAACATGTCGTTTAGCTAACCACGATATTTAAATGCCGTAAATATCATCCACCGAACTGTGACCTACCTTCGCCTATAAATATTACGTGCGCGTGAATAATATTTATGTCAGACAATGCCTTCCGTACTTGTTGATGCTAAGCAGAAAGACCGCGGGTAATTTTCAAGAATGTCGCGTTATGCAAGGAACTTTAGAATTTGTTCAGGATGGAGAAAAAACACCGGGCCTATTCAAAACTTTTGTATGTCGCTGTGCTGCATTTGCTCTCAGTCATTCAATACTAACCATATACAAGCATAAAATCAAAATGCAGAGGAAGGAAAAAAATGGACAAGAAGAAATCACGAGGACTCGGGGAAAAAAAGATTTAGAAATAAAAGGGACAACTGGCCTGACCACGAGTATCACATAGCTGAAAATATCGGCATTTGATGAAGCGGAAGTTTAAACACGTTTTAAACTACCCCCTGACCAAGTCTAAGTTTAACCTCGTTTTAGGCATGTTTAACAATGTTCGTCTAAAATTTAAACCTGCGTTTGAAGTTTAACATGCTTTGAAATTGCGTTTATTTTAGCGAGCGTTTAAATTGCGATTTAAACCCCGTGCTTAGCGTTCAACATCTTTGAGAATCGGGCCTTAATTTTTACCCCCCAAAAAAACTTACTACTCCTTATTTCTGAATGTTCCCTTGTGTGGATTTTGGGTGACTTTTAATTATTATCCTTTGACAATTCTTGCAATTTGAGAGGGTTCAGATCATAAAATTATTGCCCCAATTGACCACTTTCTAGCAATTTTTTTCATCAGTGGTATGCGAAAGCTGTTTTGAGATTACTCTATTTAAGCTACCCTTCCGCTTAGAGGGTCAAAGGTCACTTTCGGGATCATACCTTTAATGCAGGATCAACTGAGGTCATAAGGTCACCATGGACCAAAAAAAGGTTGATGCATTTCAGATCCTAGCACCCTCAATTTTTTTGTATATGGATTACTATAGATATCCTCGACAAGGTTTTTCCAAAATGTCAGTTGATTTGCATGAGGCGTTTTTTGACTCGGGATACGAGGCTTTGGATCAACGAAATGCCCCTTTAAGGTACCTTATATCCACCTCTTCAGGCGTACTTGTGCCTTGCACACACTGCAGTAAGTTCTGCAGAGCGTAAGCCATCTGCATGCCATCACGTGGTTAAGTTGCTATCCATAGGAACGAACTGTTTAAAAGTTTACACCAGGAACATCATGGAAGGAGGATGGAAAGTGAAAAAAAACATTGAGTCTTTTAAATGCTTGATGTCTTTTAATGCATTGATGTGTACTCTATGTACACAGGCCCTAATTACATTTTTTTAGTAAACAAAGCACAGTGCTGCAGAACCAGCTAGTGAACCTACAGAACCAGCTAGTTGACTCTACGAACCTAGAACCAGTAGAATAACCTGTAGAACAAGTGACAGAACGTGGGGAACAAATAGAGCCTGAAGAATCCCAAACAGAACATGGAGAACCAGTAACTGAAGGTGCCAAATTTGCAGCAAGGTATGTTGAGGTCATAATACGAGTCTAATTCCTGAAGTATTAGAAGTTAATGCATTGTAATAGAGTTATAATTTGTCCATTTGCATGGTTCAATCCATTTCAAGATTCCATCAAATTCGTCCTTTGGTGCAGGAGGTCCTCGGTTCGGTCCTGGTAGGGCCACGTGCTGGGATTTAATCAGGGGGGGTACTAAATTCTGGGATTAATTTGTTATAAGAAATATTGATTAAAACTTCGATCGGCTCTCCCTATGGTTCATTTGGACTTGGGCAAGAACCATGAGATACCCAGTCCTTTGGAGGCAGGGTTGGCAATTTCCCGGGGAAATACTAGTATTTGGGAAATACCGGAAAATACTGGAAAATACCGGGAAATATGGGAAATACCTGGTGGATACACGCGGAAATACTAGAGGATGGTAAGTTTACAATTTGAAGACGTCATGGGGTTAACCTCAAAATACAAACTTCATTTTTACTGGTTAGCAATGTTGTGCGTGATTTCATCGGGGTATATGTTGAATGGTTTAATTAAAAAAAAAAAACTCCACTACTTGATTTAATAAAACCCAACATCAAGCATGGATTATTTCGATAATCAAATGAGGCTACCCTGGGTGTGGGTCTAAACATTATTTTGACAATCAGAAAATCATCTGAGGGGGGCTCAATTGCTCCGACAGCTTTTCCTCAAACAGTCTTAAGGAGCTCAAAGTTGAGTTCCTTATTACTGAAAGGCCTCTGTTTTTCCATATTGACATTGAAAGTAATTGAGTCCTGTGTGCCACTTTCTAAATGAACTCAGGAGTATTGCTTCTCCTTACTTTTAAAAAGGAAGGCCTGCATGACAATTAGTAATAGGGGTTTTTGGTTTTTGAAAAAGGCGGCCAGCTACACCTTGGTGATGAAATTAAGAAATGAATGCTAAATTTAGAAATTAAAAGGCTTACCATGCATCCAGCCAGTTCTAACTGTGCATCTTCATGTACTGGGATTTAGCATAACGATGTTGCACTACACTGTCTGCTGGCCCCCCCCCAAAAAAGTTATTTCTAACCCTGGGCCAATTAGTGAATATTTTCTATCTCTGGCTATTTAATTTGTAGTAATTTTGATGTATTGTTGTATTAAATAAATGTTGGGAGAAAGATGGATTAAATTGAAATGTGCAAGAATCTACAGATCAAAAGAATTGAGCCACAGCGAAGTTAGATGATAAAAGAAAATTCCCATCAACCCCATCCCCTGGGTCATTTATTGCATGTTGAAAGTGCCCTGATCTGTGTTTTGTTGAATGTTCAAGATATTAGAAGAAAATGTAAGTTGTGAAAAGTCACTTTGAGTATTTCCCGGTATTTCCCAGAATTTCCCATTTGGCCAAAAAATATGCATCGGTGTAGTACCGGTTAAATACCTGGTACATTTCCGCCCGGTTATTTCCGGGGGCGGGGAAATAAGGTTTCACGGCCCAATCCTTAGGGGAGTTAAGCTGTCGGTCCCATGTACATGGAGATTCATGCCTGTACATGCAATCACAGCCAGTTTCGATAAGAGTAGGATGGAAACCCCTGGCTGTCCCAATTCGTCCTGGATCCCTGGGCATCATTGGAAAACAGTGTCTGAACACTGAATGATCTACCCAGGCAAAAATTAAAAAATTTTAAAAAAATCTTGTGAAATATGACTTTTTGTGTTGCTTGATATTCAGGGAGCACTGACAGTCAATTAGTCAGTTTTTCTGTCTGGATGTTAAAGTTACACAAAAGTTTTAATGCCAGTCGAAAAATTTAGATTCAATTGCAACCATAATTATGTTTGTATGGTATGGATCCTAGTGGTGAAAAAATGTTTGGTCCAAAACATAATAATGATAAAATTGGATGATTTACACCCAATATTTAATGGTCTCATTATGAATTTTAAAATATTGCAATATTTTTAAACCCATACCTCGACCAATAAATATGGGCTCAATCCAATTTTATACCAAACTTGGGTCATAGGTGCAAAATGACAACCTTCATTGTTGAGATCCAAAGTCATAATCCAAGATCAAAGGTCATCTCAGGTCAAGTTGAAAACGTGAAATCGGTTTCATTGACACTATGCGTCAGATGAAACATGTGATCTGCAGAGTAGTAGTAGTAAAAAAAAACAAGTTTTAAATCCGGTTTTGTCCCCGCTAACGGGGGTGGCCGGATTCACCTCACATTCACAGCAATACTACTGTGTGAGGATTATTGGAGCAAAGGTAATGACCGGATGCCCTTCCTGACGTCATGTGCTGGATGGCCGCCATTACCTCTCCAGAGCCGACGCCCTTGTAAGTAGATCTTTTGAGTTCTACCAGTGTAACCAGCTACCCTCCTCATCGGATTTCGTTAGAAACCCGATGGGGTGACGGTTTAGCCGCCGACAACCCGGCCCTGGAACAGGTAGTACTGGTTACCAGAAATACCAGTAGCAAGCCTTGAAGAAAACCTGACCTGATCTCTAAAACCTTTATATAAAGAGCTTTACTTCAAATTTTTAATTGAAAACTGAATGTTCACCATTATTTGATTATTTAGACTAATTTTAACAGAAAAGCCAAGAGCAAATATTATGGCGGTGCGGAAAGTATGAGTGCTAATGATGCGTGCATATTAAATTAGCCAGCCTAGTGAGGTGGCATTGTGGGAAAATCTTTGGTGCTCATCAGAACCCATAGAGATTGTGTGTAAAAACTGCTGATAGAAATGTTCAATTTTCTCAATGGGTTCCATAGGTTTAGACCCATTTGGGGGATGTTCATGTAACGAAACAAAATTCTGAACCTCTGATGCAGAAACATCCATAGAACCCCTTTGTTTTTCAGAGATATTTGAGATTTAGTTTCATTTACACACATTCGCTTTGGGGACTGATAACGTGAGTCTCACACGCAGTACCAATTTAGGTAATATCTTTCACAGTCTGTGCCACAGATTATTGTAGGAATTGTTTCGAGCAAATACTTAACGCACTGCCATAAGCAAAAATTACCCAAAACAAGTATTGTTCCTTCGAAAGGCTTTTACTGTAGATTTTCACCAGGAAGGAAGACTTATGGCAGTATTCCATATTTTTGTGTAAGAAACAACTAAATTCAGTGAACTCTCTGAAGACATTTGCAAGAATCCAAAGAAATTTTTGTAAAGACTTAGTCAAAGGATTGATTGATTTTGGTGGAGGGGCAGATGGAATTTGAAAAAAATGTTAACCAAGGATTTATAGGGGGTGTGGATTTTGGAAAAAGTGGGCCTTTTAAGAAAAATTGCCTTATGGAGAAATAGGAAAAGGGGACTTAAGTAAAAAAAATGTTTTCAGGGGTCCCTGGGGGTCAGTGGAGGAGGATGGATTGGTGGGAAGGTCAATGAGGAGGGGTTCAGAAAAGTCAGAGTAAGCCTCAGCATCATTGATGCTCTCCTTAAAGCGGCACTGGCACTGGCACATTTTCACAAAATATGAAATTTCTTCAATTTGCTCACAAGTGATAATCTAGGCCATTGGAAAATAAAGATATATTCTACTCTTAAAAATAACATACCCAAAAACAGGGACATTAACAAGACATCCAGGTGATTTGTAGGGTAACTTTTAAGTTGGCCGTAACTTTAATCAACAGATGTGAATATCATAAACTTGTTACCTTTGATATTTTTACAACCACAAAGGTCACAGACCAGTCAAACATGGTGCGTGCAGTGGGAATAAACTCCAGCGTGCGTTTTCTTGTGTTAAATGCCATTTTCGTCGTATGCTGAATAAAATTTCTCTGGAGTCATTTTATTACAAAATGTTTGTGGACCCATAAGGTGGCTAGAAGACCAGTGACCAAACTCTAGAGACAAAGATTTGAAGGCATCTTGGGGTTCCCTGATCAATATTGAAGGTTTTTGACTTGGGCTTGCCGCTTCAATGTTCCGGCATTTTTGGGAAGGGGCAAACAAAGTTAACACTGGGGTAAAATTGAGAACTGTCGCAATTGAATTAATATGCATGTCAAATTACTCGCCTTATCATACGGAATCAAAAAATGTATAGTTTGTTATAGATACGACTCAAATGAGGACGCTATGGCCAAAAATGTCTAAAGGTCAATGTACTTTCAGTCAAGGTCAAATCGTTAATATAAACCGATTTTAAAGATGTGTCTAATTATGTTTTTGTGCATGACAAATTCAATTTTGCAACTTTTAATAGTTCAAATGTTAGTCTTGACCTTGAAATGCAAAATGGCGGCTATTTCAGGCCATTTTGCAATTATTAAAAAAAAATTAAAAAGGAATTAGTTGGCTTGATCATTTTTTCAAATGCAAACATTTTGCACCAACCTTGGCATGTATTGGTAATTGAACAAATTGTGTTGCCAGGCTATAAAATAAGGTTACAGTTGATTGAAATGATGGGATGACCTTGGACTGAAACTAAAAATCTCTCAAAATGTAATCTTTAACATGGGACTTCTAGCTACACATACTTATAGTATTTGTTGTTGTTATGTGTTTAAAAGAATAGTATGATTCATATACTATATGGAATCAAAGAAATTGATCATTTCTTTCTTAATCCAGGACAGAAGAAATCCATGAAGAAATCTGTGCAGAAGAAATCCATGAAGAAATCTGTGCAGAAGAAATCCATGAAGAAATCTGTGCAAAAATGCCCCTGGACTCTGCAAGAAAAGAAAGCATGCTTTAAAGAATTCGCAAAACATATCAAAGACCTCCGTCTTCCATCACGTGATGAGTGTAGGAAGGCTCAGAGTTTACATCCTTGCTTAAGTAACAGAAAGCCGGATACAATAAAACACTTCGTTCGAAACCACATTACAAAAATCAGTAAACTGTTGTAAAAGGAGCCAAAAGATTTCTGTGGTCCGTAGTCCAATGCATACATATGATATGAATTTTTAGCCTTTTGCATCTGAAAGGAGGTACTTTCTACTTAAATGGGACATGTAGTTCATTTTGTATTTTTGCTGTCTTTCTTTCTATACTGATACCTAGAAATACACATGTATGTTATTTCAACCATTTGATGCAAATCCAGGTCACAAGATACATGTTTGTTTTAATGGCCTTTTGCTTATCTTAAATGAAGATATCCTATTGTATGTTTAATTACCGAGAAAATGACCACCAAAGATGGTATGTGGTCCACTGAAAAAGCTAAATTTCAGACCAAGTTATAACTTTGCAAGTCTGTAATTCTGCAGCGGAGTGGAGATTTCATCTTTCCTTTCAACCTCCTGACAAAATCTGAGTGTGGTACCACAGCTTGGTGTTTTGGCATGGAATGACTCAAAGGTCTCCATAAGCTGTACTTTGTGTCAAGTATTTCAATTTTGTTTCTGTTTTTTTTAATGAAAGGATTGTTGATTGTTGAGAGGAAACATTTGGCTCTGCCACAAACGTTGCTTTTGAAAAAACACTTTTGGCATCAACACACACTTCTTTTTTCAAAAAAATGTCAGAAAAAGTGGCACTTTACCATGTTCAAAGGGCTAAAAGTAAAAAAAGTATCAATTTACAACAACGACTTCATTTCCTTTCTCTATATTCATTGCGGTCTGAAGTAAATAAGCTTAAAACATGAATGCATAGGCAAACAAATGAACAAACAAAACAAATATGCAGAGAAACAAACAATAAGATGAGATTTGAGTAACCAACTCCACTCGAAATGTGAAGCAGATCGACAAATAAAGCCAAACACTAGGTCAACGCAGCGGAATTATCCAGGAGCATGGAACCACATTCATAAAAAGCAAAATCGGCAAAATTGTACACAGCATGTGTAAAAAAAACACTGAAATAATGTATCAGTGCAAATGGAGGGAAACATTGATTGAGGCTCACCCTGAATGACAAAAAAATTAACTTATTTTGATTTGACACCTGCATTGACAAACATTCTTTCATAAAAAGAGCAATATTCAAAAGAAAAAAGGCAGTATTTAGGTGGAATTACCCCTGGGGAGGGCTAAAAATAAATATTACAAATTAAAAGTGAGAAAAATATTACCTTCTATTGCTTTTTGTGTGACATCAATCGGAGCTTCCGGTCAAAAGTTATGGTCGAAAATGCTATTTCGCAATGGAAAATTTCCTATGAAATTTTCTTATGATTTTATGGTTATCAGTGCGATATTTAAATTTTTCCACTTAAAAATTCATATCTCAAAAGTAAAGGAGCTTTTAATCTCTCATTTCCACAATGATCTGTGAAAATTCAAGCACTATTTCTAATTGTAATAAAAGTAAAAGGAAATTTTAAAATATATTAAAACTTAAAAACAGTGGTTCTAGACTTAACTCGCTGATATCTCCAAAGTAAATTTTGCAATATGTCATTGCGTGTCAAGGATTTCTAAAAAACGATTTATCTTAGAGAGAGGGGATAAAAAAAAGAAAAAAACTAAAAAATCAATAAAACTCAAAAACTTAAACTAGAATTTTGCCATTAGCCCCATGGGAACTGGTTAAGGGGGTATTGGTCAAGAAAAAAACATAATCGATTTGCCAACTGTGTACCAAAGAGCCCCTATAATCAAGTTCCACGGGGCTAGGTGAAAATATTATGGTTCAATGCATAGTCCATTTGGTATGTTTAATTACTTATACCACTCTCTAAGATAAATCGTTTTGAGAAATCTTGTCACCACAATGAAAATACGTTAAAATTTTTCTACGTGGGAGATATCAACGATTTAGTCTAGAAACACTGTTTTTTAATTTTAGTATATTTAGACTGCTCTTCTACAGTTATTATCAATTAGATAGTAAGTGCTTGAATTTTCACAGAAATTGTGATATATTGAGAGACTTAAAAGCTTATTTACTTTTTGAGATATGAATTTTTTTTAAAAAAAAAAAAAAAAAAAAAAAAAAAAAAAAAAAAAAAAAAAAAAAAAAAAAATATCATAGGAAATTTCCATTCGAGAATTACATTTCGACATAAATTTGAACGGAAACTCCGAGTGATGTCAAAAAAAAGCAATAGAAAGGTATTATTTTCCTCAATTTTAATTTGTAATATAATTTTTAGCCCGCCAAGGGGTTAATTCCACCTTAAAGCTTTCACCTCATTCTTTATTATCCTGAATATCTGTCTTGTTTATTGTTTGCCATGCGTCAATGTCTTGAGCTTATTTATCTCAGATCGCAATGAATATGGAAAAAGAAATCGCGTTGTAAATTGTTAAATCTTGTTACTTTAAACCTTGGAATGCGGTAAGTGAACTTTCTTCTGACAACAAATTTTTGGAAAAAAGGGAGTGTGTATTGATGTCAAGGTATTGGATTGCAAAGCAAACAACTTTTGGTTGGCAGAGCCAAATGTTTTCTCTCTTCAACTTTAAAATTTTGCCAATCATCCAGTTCTACGCGAAGTTATGCAACAAATGTCCTTGAATTTTAGGGGGGGAACCTTATTTTTTGGGAACCATGTATTTGGATGTGAAAAATATGATTAATGCTCGGAATATTATTTTTAAAATTAATGATCAAGGATTCCAATTTTGGACAAATGTCTCGCCTTTGACCCCAGATTGACAGATGTCCCAAAATAATTCTTAATTGATTCAAATGCAGCTACTTGGATAAAGCTATAGGATATAGCATAAGCTATTCAGTGGGATAATGTGTGTTATTACATATTTAATTTGTTTTCTAATGAAGTAAGCTTTTGGATAAAGGACCTCCATAAGCTATCTTGTCGATAATGGGTGTCTTAAACCCCACCCATCTTAAATGCTTCTAATGAGCAGCTTTTGGATAAAGGTATCCATAAGCTATTCCTTGTCGATAATGTGTGTTCATAAATATCTTAATTTGAATAATATAGGAGGATGCAATGGAGAGCTTTTGGATAAAGGTCTCCATAAGCTAGTATTGTGATAATGTGTGTTATAAATATCTGAATCTGGTTTCAAATGAAGCAGCTTTTGGACAAAGCGTCTCCCTAAGCATATCTTGTGATAATGTGTGCCATAAATATATTAATTGGATTATTTAGATGCGATGGAGTAGCTTTGGAAATTTGTTTTATAATGGACGCAGCTTTGAATAAGGTCTCCTAAGCCATTCCCTGTGAAATGTGTGTTATAAATATCTTATGTTTTCGAAGGAAGCAACTTTTGGATAAAGGTCTCAATAAGCTATTCCTGTGTAAATGTGGTTATAAAATATCTTAATTTGTTTTCTAAGGAAGAGCTTGTGGATAAAGGTCTCCATAACTATTCCTTGTGGATAATGGTGTTATAAATATCTTAATTGTTCAAATGAAGCTACTTTTGGATAAAGCTATAGATATAGCAAGCTATTCTTTGTGATATGTGTGTTATATATCTTAATTGGTTTTCTAATGAAGCAGCTTTTGCATAAAGGTCTCCATAAGCTATTCCTTGTGATAATGTGTGTTTTAAATATGAATGCTTTCTAATGAAGCAGCTTTGGATTAAGGTCTCCCTAAGATATTCCTTGTGATAATGTGTGTTATAATATCTAATTTGAATAATCTAGGAGGATGCAATGGAGAAGCTTTGGATAATATAAAGGTTCTCATTAAGCTATTCCTTGTGATAATGTGTGTTTAAATAGATTGATTGTTTTATAATGAAGCAGGGCGTTGGACAAAGGTCTCCATAAGCTATTCCTTGTGATATGTGTGGCCATATAAGATCTTATTGGCGATAATTATAGGATGAGATGGCAGTAGCTTTTGGATAATTGTTTTCTAAGAAGCCAGCCTTTTGAATAAAGGTCTCCTTAAGCCATTCCCTTTGGAGAATGTGTGTTATAAATATTCTTAATTTGTTTTCTAGGAAAGCGCGTTGGAATAAAGGTCTCAATAAGCTATTCCTGGGATAATGTGTGTTATAATATCTAATTTGTTTTCTAAGGAAAGCGCTTTTGGATAAAGGTCTCCAAAGAGACTATTCCTTGTGATAATGTTGTTATAAATATCGTAATTGTTTAATGAAGCAGCTTTGGGATAAAGGCTCCATAAAGCGATTCCTTGTGTTGTGATAATATACAAGTATTGACTGTTATGAGGGCATGGTTGAAACTATAGGCCCAAGGTGATCTCGAAACCATACTATGCCCCCAGGCGTAAGCCGAGGGGCATAGTATGGTTACGAGATCACCGAGGGCCTATAGTTTAAACCATGCTCCGAATAAAAAGCAGTCAATATTTGTTTTATATACCGAATATATAGATTCTTGTCATCTGATTGGTTAAAAGAACATTCTAAGCCTGGATGCTAACACAGGGCCTATTCATGTGTGGGCCATGGCATGCATGCATGCATGGTTTTAACAATTTTGTGTAACTTAGGGTCCAAAACTGGTGAAGAATTAACAATAAACCTTGTGTGAGGAAGTGATGTTGGAGTCCAAAACGGATCGCCGTAATCGACTTCTTGCCATTTTTTTGTCGGCAAGATGCGTCAATTTCCGGGAAGTTAAGTTATTTAAATCATGACCGATGATCGGCAGCTCCGCATCGGCAGTTTTTCATGGCCTGCAAGAGCCGTTGTCACTGGTTACTCATTTTTGTCTAAATTATAATCCTCGAATATCTTCATGTGTACTTTACCTGCCGGTTGGTATTAGCCCTACATGTATGAGCTGCATCTCTGATTCCTTTCAGATCTTCATCTACAAGCTCAAAGCATGAATACTGATGGTCTGATGCTGCGATTCAGCCATTTCACGGTACGAGTAAACAAAATGCGATCAGGGGCTGCTTATATTCGTCTCTTACACCAGCTTCAATATGTACACTCATAATACAGATGAATAGTTTGTACAACAGTCTTTTACGCTGGGAAGAGGTGTCCGGGCATAGTTCATGAACTATGCCCGCTCTTCCTAGGGCATAGTTCATTTTGGTTCAATTCCTGAAGCTAGTTGAATTTATGCCTCCACTTTTAACCAATCAGATGACAGGGATCTATATATGAGGTATATAATGTGTGTTATAAATATCTTTGTTTTCTAATGAAGCAGCTTTTGGATAAAGGTCTCCATAAGCTATTCCTTGTGATAATGTGTGTTATAAATATCTTTGTTTTCTAATGAAGCAGCTTTCGGACAAAGGTCTCCATAAGCTATTCCTTGTGCTTGTGATAAGATACAAGTATTGACTGTTATGAGGGGCATGGTTGAAACTATAGGCCCTCGGTGATCTCGAAACCATACTATGCCCCCGAGGCGTAAGGCGAGGGGCATAGTATGGTTATGGTGATCTCGAAACCATACTATGCCCCGAGGCGTAAGCCGAGGGACATAGTATGGTTACGAGATCACCGAGGGCCTATAGTTTAAACCATGCTCCAAATAAAAAGCAGTCAATATTTGTTTTTTATGTTTTTTGGTATTTTGAATTTTTTAGTTTTCTTCTTTTTTTTACCTGCTGTTTTGGTATTAGCCCTTTGAGCCGCATCTCTGATTCCTTTCAGATCTTCATCTACAAGCTCAAAGCATGAATACTGATGCGGTGGATGCTGCGATTCAGCATTTCACAGTACGGGTAAACAAAATGCGATCAGGGGCTGCCATATTCATCTCTTACACCAGCTCAATATGTACACTCATAAAAAGGATGAATAGTTTGTACGACAGTCCTTTACGCTGGGAAGTAGGTGTCCCCGGAAAGTTCATGAACTAGCTGCTCTTCTAGGGCTAGTTCATTTTGCGTTTCAATTCCTGACAGCTAGTTGAATTTATGCCTCCACTTTAACCAATAGATGACAGGGGTCTATATATGAGGTATATAATGTGTGTCATAAATATTTATTTTTTTCTAATGAAGCAGCTTTTGGGTAAAGGTCTCCATAAGCTATTCCTTGTGATAATGTGTGTTATAAATATCTTAATTTGTTTTCTAATGAAGCAGCTTTTGGCTAAAGGTCTCCATAAGCATTCCTTGTGTAGTACAATAATTGTATGATTGACCCAGCACAAATTGCAACAGAAACAATTTGGTGTTAAATACTCTGAAATAGTCAAAAAATAAGATATTGAAAGTCTACAAAATAAACATAGTGGAACATGTAGGAAAAAGAAGGGGGCAACGTTTGGTCAGGGGAAAAAATGAGAATTGTTTCGAATTGATAAGGATGTACAATTTATTGGATACTCCCTAAGGTTTAAAAAAGGTATAGTTGGCCCTATCTACGCGTTATAGTTTTAGTACAATAGGATTCATAACAGTTTCAAGGTCATCCTGCGGGGTTAAAATTATAGAATGGTCGATTTTGATCGGACTGGGGTAAACTGTTAAATTTGTCCCACTAGATAAATAAAGGTGAATAGATTCTTTGTTGAAATTTCTATATAGAAATACAGAGCTATGACTAGTGACCTCCCATAGACCCTTAGCCCCCTGTCACATTTTGCGTTCTAATTATGCAACGATATTATGATGGTGCAACCAGTATATTTTCGGGTGCGTACCATAGACGAACCAATTTGCACCATTTTTATAAACAAACAGATATCTCTGAAAATTACCCCGGACCTGTGATTTGTGACTTGAAAACCGATTTTGACTCATAACGATTGAACTACAACCTGCAGATATGGCAAACTATACATTTTTTTAATCATGGAAATGTACGAACCGTTGGCTACTTTTCAACATGTTGATACTTTCATATTTTGAAAATATAACCTACCCCCTTAAAAATATATGTTCCACTCCTTTGATTTTAGTAGACTTTTGATATGTTGTTTTTAAAGGTATTCTCAATACAATTCTGTTGGAATTGATTCTGTTGCAATTAGTGTTGGGTTAAGGCAGCATTCATTCTATTTTGACTGGCCTATGTGATGTGTGTTATAAATATCTTGAATTGTTTTCTATGAAGCAGCTTTTGGATAAAGGTCTCCATAAACTATTCCTTGTGATAATGTGTGCCATAAATATCTTTATTTGGATAATTTAGGATGCGATGGAGTAGCTTTGGACAAAGGTCTCCATAAGCTATTCCTTGTGATAATGTGTGTTATAAATATCTTGTTTTATAATGAAGTTGCTTTTGGATAAAGGTCTCCATAAGCTATTCCTTGTGATAATGTGATATAAATATCTTAATTTGTTTTCAAATGAAGCAGCTTTTGGATAAAGGTCTCCATAAGCTATTCCTTGTGATAATGTGTGTTATAAATATCTTAATTTGTTTTCTATTGAAGCAGCTTTTGGATAAAGGTCTCCATAAGCTATTCTTAATATTTTAATTTGTTTTCAAATGAAGCAGCTTTTGGATAAAGGTCTCCATAAGCTATTCCTTGTGATAATGTGTGTTATATCTTAATTTGTTTTCTATTGAAGCAGCTTTTGGATAAAGGTCTCCATAAGCCATTCCTTGTAATAATGTGTGTTATAAATATCTTAATTTGTTTTCTAATGAAGCAGCTTTTGGATAAAGGTCTCCATAAGCTATTCCTTGTAATAATGTGTGTTATAAATATTTTAATTTGTTTTCTAATGAAGCAGCTTTTGGATAAAGGTCTCCATAAGTTAGTCCTTGTGATAATGTGTGCTATAAATACCTAATTTGTAAGCAGCTTTTGGATCAAAGTCTCCATAAGCTATTACTTGTGATACTGTGTGCCATAAATATCTTTAAGGGGGATGACCCGATTTAAGTATAAATTTTTCATCTTGATAGAATGGCCTTCACCCCAAAACCCCCATCTGTAAAGTTTCGCACCGATATTTCAACCCGTTTGGTGTGAGAGCTAAAAACGTGATTTTGTAATCCCATAGAGTACTGTGTAAAATTAATATTGGTCGACCAAAATGGGGCACATTTTCGCTCGTAACATCCAAACCAAACATCCTTTAGCCCCAGAGGGTGTTTTGAACCAATCCCATAATGCATTGTGTTATGAAGTCTTATAGACGACAAGGTCAGAAATACCCTTTCAACACAAACAAATGAGCCTTAATTGTGCACAAATGTACTGAATTTTATTATATTAACACTATTTTTAATGTGATTTTTAATTGGTTTGATTGGTTCAAGAATTTGGAATGTCCAAAACACAATTACAATTCAATCACACAACAATGTCTTTATGATTACTGATACTTATGTCCATGAAGTGATTAAAGTCTATGAAAACAGTGTTGGAATGATGATATGTCCTCACAGCGAAGATTCCAAAAATGACAGCATGTAAAGTCATATAAATCCACGGGAAATATAATCCATGGGAATCTTCTCAGTATTTAAGTTCCTTTTTCGGAGGAGTCCTGAAGATATTTTGTCCAGCAGTTCACAACGACAAGATTTTTTAGGTTTCTTGACGACACAAAATTTCAGCAGCACTAACGAACCAGATTATTCCACGCAAATGTTCATCTGTCATGAATGTCCACTTTTAGGACGACAAACTGGAATCCTTTTGATTGGTTTAAAAGATGACAGCAGACTAGTGAGCCTTTTGCTCCAGTGGAAGCTATAATTAATTGATCCTGGTACCATGTATTGCACTGATCTACCATACTGGAGATCCACAACTAAACAACTGGCCAAGAGTCTTTCCAGTGAGCACTACATATCTCACAGCTAGATAACTAATATCTAAATTTAGCTATTACAACATCATTACTCATGCTCAAACAGCTTACCACTAGCCAATCAGATTACACACAAATGACATCTACATTGCATCATCTTACAGTAATAACAACATGGGAATTACATCATCTCACCTGATCATCTATGTGATCTAAAAGCATAAACAACTTGACTCATTTTCTAAATTTAGCACTATTGGGAATTCCATTCACCTTTTGCATGACAAGAAAGTACTTTTCCAGTGAGAAATCTTTTCTCAAATAAAATTGAGAAATAAAATAATATTTTCAATCACAAAATGGAGGCTACTATAACAATAATTGTAATGTGCCTATTAACTGCACTGTACTAAACAGATGCCAGGGATAAAGTGTTCCAAAAGTTTAGGACCCAAAAGACATTTCATGATCATGCTAAAAATTCCCTAAGTACTAACGCTTTGTGGGCTAAAATGAGCATAAAAGTCAGGGTTTTTATGTTAAGAATAAGATTTTTGTGGGATCACATGACCCTATTGAGATGAAATTTCCCAAAACTGGTGCATTGTGGGTTTGACTCAATACACCCTCTGCTTTAGCCCTAAGATTTCACAGGGTAAATGAGAATATTAGTTTTCTTCTGATACCAAAATTTTGACCACTGCCGGTAAAAGGTCTCCATAAGCTATTCCATGTGATAATGTGTATTTTAAAAAGGGCCATATGCAGGATTTATTTAAGGAGGTGCGGGGCTTCGAAAAAGTGGACTTTTTTCTAAAAGCGGACCTAACCTCCTTAAAATGGTCCCTTTTTGGACTTTTGAACATCTCATCACCAAAAAGTGGGCTTTCTTGTCAAATTTTCTCATTTTTTAATATCTTAATTTGTTTTCTAATGAAGCAGCTTTTGGAGAAAGGTCTCCATAAGCTATTCCATGTGATAATGTGTATTTTAAAAAGGGCCATATGTAGGATTTGTTTAAGGGTGTGCGGAGCTTTGAAAAAGTGGACCTTTATTGTAAGGGTGGACCTAACCTCCTAAAAATTGCCCTTTTTTGGACTTTTGAACATCTCATCACCAAAAGTGGACTTTCTTGTAAAATTTTTAACCTTTTTATAAAACAAAATCAGTTAAAAGTAGACCTTTTGCCCCTTTTGTGGAATTTGGGGAGGTGCTACCGCTACCCCCTCCCCTTGGATCAAGGTCTCCATAAGCTATTCCTTGTGATAATGTGTGTGAGGGCACATGTGGTCCAGTGGATAACAACCGCCTCATGACCTAAAGGTTCTGGGTTCGAGTCCCGCTCTGAGGCCAATGTGTTGTGCACTTGGGCAAGGCACTTTACCTTGCTTGCCTATCTCCACCCAGATGCTAAATGGGGAGCTGTTAGGAATATTGCCCATTGAGCGCCGCCCAAAGGTATGAGTATGCCTTTGGCATTTGTAAGGCCAGCTGACATTCTAGTGGCAGCAGAATAAATGTAAAGTGCTTTGATACATTGTGAAAAGCGCTATATAAATGTCAACATTTTTATTTTTTTTATAAATTTGTTTTCTAATGAAGCAGCTTTTGGATAAAGGTCTCCACAAGCTATTCCCTATAAATATCTTAATTTGTTTTCTTATGAAGCTTTTGGATAAAGGTCTCCATAAGCTATTCCTTGTGATAATGTGTGCTCTAAATGTCTTAATTTTTCTAACAAAGCAGCTAGCTTTTGGATAAAGGTCTCCATAAGCTATTCCTTGTGATAATGTGTGCTATAAATGTCTTAATTTTTCTAACAAAGCAGCTAGCTTTTGGATAAGTCTCCATAAGCTATTCCTTGTGATAATGTGTGCTATAAATTTCTTAATTTGTTTTCTAATGAAGCAGCTATCTTTTGGGTAAAAGTCTCCATAAGTTATTCTTTGTGAAAATATCTTTTAATTTGACTTCTAGCTTTGCTTCCAGTGCAAAAATTGTTATCATTGAACAGTGCTACATTCATCCAGTCAGTCAGGAGGTCACGTCAACTTACGTTATTTTCTTGTGCACAAGAAAGCAATAAATCGCAGTGACCTCAATACCTGGTTGAAGACGCTCTGGAAAATGTCCTGCCTTGAGGTCTAAAATAACTGATTTTTCTTTAAAGAGACACTGGCACATTTGAAAAATAGTGTGCCCTGAAGATTTTTCAAATTGATATTATTGCATGGTTGTGAAGCTTTTATATACATTAGCCATCACCAAATATGTCATGATTCTGAATATTTGGAAAATTTGGTATGGATGGAAAGCTTAAATAACGTAGATTACATATAAATCAAAATAAGTTGAAAATTGTCCACATTTGTTGAGTATTTTGCCCTTTTAATTTTCCGCCCAATAGCTTACTCGAAAACGATTCCGACAAATCCACATCACACGCAAATGGTGATGTTAAAACAACGAAATGAAACAAAATATGTCATTCTGTAACTTATTTTCAAATTTTATTATTACTTTCATTTATCCATCAATATTACAGTGTCAGCAATAACAATTCGAGTCAACACGATGTTTTGGTCATCACTTTGACGTCACGAGGAGAGCAAAATTGGGCGCTTTTGATCAATGAAGCCGTGGCGAAAAATCCGCCCGTTTTCTTCGTATGTCAAAAAAGCAAAAATTAAAATGCCTCTATTTTGTTAATTTTACATCAAATTGTATTATTTTTTCGGGAATTTGTGATGTATGTACATATATTTTATGAATGTAAGTCAAACTGAGCTTGACAAAAATCTTGACAAATTTCCTTTAAAAGCGATGAAATTATAAGTTTTGAAAAAGCGTGGTCTCTGAAGTTAAAAGGAGTCTCAGCAATTTTAAAAATCATGAATCCCAAATCATGAATTGTCTGATACTAAAGAAGGTCTGTGTATGTATTACTCTGTTTTAAGAAAGCGAATACCACAGAAAATGTGTAATCTTACAGTTACTGGCATCACAGAATTCTCATGGCCTGATTTTCATGAAGTTGAACTGCAGATGTGTGCATGAATGTGGACAATAGCAAGGTCATTTGCCTATTGTATTTGTGCAAGCTCATACCATAAGACCCTGTCCAACAATTTTCACAGTGAATAATAGTACTTGGGTGACCTGCCGACTGACTGTAGTTGCTTGTGTATAAACAGGAATCTTCGAGCTCTACTGTGTATTGCATTATTTTGTATGTTTAAAGGGGGATGGCCCGATTTAAGTATATGAAATTTTCATCTTGATAGAAGGGCCTTCACCCCAAAACCCCATCTGCAAAGTTTCTCGCTGATATTTCAATCCGTTTTGATGTGAGAGCTCAAAATGCGATTTTATAAGCCCCATAGAGTACTGTGTAAAATTAATATTGGTCAACCAAAATGGGGGCACATTTTCGCTCATAACTTCAAAACTAAACATTCTTTAGCCCTAAGATTTCACAGGGTAAATGAGAAAAATAGTAGCTTTCTTCAGATACCAAAATTTTGACCACTTCCGGAAAATCTGGGGTTCTGGGGACGAGGCTATTAACGATCGGGCCATGGACCTTTAATACAGAAAGACATTCTTTGGGTTTGTATTCACTAGGAACATCATGTGAAAACCGATATTTGAAGTATTATGAACTACAATCATCGACAAAAATTGTTGCCACACTGATACAATATATGGCAACAGTCCCCATGCTCGCAGCTGAAATCAGAATTGGGCAGGTCATTGTTCAATAGCAAGCAGGGGTCCTGTACCATATCCTTCCCCACCCCCATCAATCAATGTTGGGTGACCTTGCGAGGCTGCTGAAAACATGACTCGGATCAACATTGCCTTTGGGGAGAGGGGTTCGGTTTCCCCAAAATCGGACAAAGTGAGGGAACATTTTTTCGACGATTGTACCATGCTTTTTATCAGCTTTTGATAAAGGTCTTTCATAAGCTATACATTGTGCCAGTGTATTTTAATTTTTCTTTGTTTTTTATTTTGTATTGCATACTTTGATCAATGTTTGATCAAATATTGCCTTTGTTTGTATGTTGTTCTTAAAGGTCTCTGCAAGGTACATTTGTGAAGAATGATGTTTAGGTTTTGCTCTGGTGGCATGTTTTGTACATACATGGATGGATTTTGATGCCACTTGAACACATTGTCCCTTAGGCATGGGGATTTAAAGCCCAGTTTACATGGAGCAATTTTTCTTTCAATATTGCCTGCAATATTGACTGGCTGTGAAATGTCCCCATGTGAATAGGTCTGTTTATGATGAATGCCAGTGAACCTTGATTTGGCAATATTGCCTGGAAATAGAACCTGCGCTACTTTTTCAAGCAATGTTTACAGGTCCCCAGGACTCTGTGGTAAACTTGCCACATGCATATTGGAAGGTGACACAAGTAATCCATCAAAATGTTTATGAGACAGGCAATTGTATTGCTTGCTAAATGTCTTCGTGTAAAACCGGTTTGTTCACAAATTTGAGGTCAGAGGTCATCTAGTTTAATTTGTGGTCATAGTGTAAAAGAAACTTAACACTTAAGTGGTCAATGGGGGTTCATATGGACCCTAAAATCGTTTTTTGCACGTTTGCGCGAAAATGCAAATGTTGATAATACTGTTGTTTCTGCTAATTGTCAAGCTCTTTATCCCATATCTTCTGACATAGTTAGGTTAGTTAGTTAAACCAAAGTTTTAAATCCGGTTTTGTCCCCGTCAATGGGGGTGGCCGGATACACCTCACACTCAGCAATACTGCTGTGTGAGGATTTATTGAAGCAAAAGATAATTGACCGGATGCCCTTCCTGACGCCAATCCACAGTTTTCGGCGGTGGGCCTAGCCTTTGGGCAACTATGCCCACCATACAAGGCAGCATGTGCTGGATGGCCACCAAGCTCTCCAGAGCTGATGCCCTTGTAGGTAGATCTTCTTTTTCATTCTACCAAGGTAACCAGCTACCCTCCTCATCAGATTTCCTTAGAGAATTGATGGGGGTGACGGTTTAGCCGCCGCAACTCGGCCCTGGGACAGGTAGTACTGGTTACCAAGATACCAGTAGCAGGCCCTCAAAGGAAACCTGACCTGACCTCAAACGTGAGCGAAAAAACAATTGTCACGCATTGCAGAGATTTTGCTTTAGGGTCCATAGGGACCCCCATTGACCACCAATGGGCATACCCATGACAAAATCATTTTCCACAAAAATGTGACCTTTCACCTGTAGTGGGTATTCATGTATGTAGACTTATGTTACTATCACATACAAATGATAACTAAAATTAATGTTTCATTTACCAATTACATGCTATTATGCAATTTGTCCTGTAATTAATTTCCCTGTACAAATGAATGGTAAAATACATGGTTTGGAAAACTGCTTTGGAAAAAATATTAAACTTTGTCCAACACCATTTTGAGGGTTAAACATAATTAATTTGGTCTATTCTTAATTTAAAACAACCATAGTTTATGAATGTTAGTGCATTATTTTGGAGAAAAGCCACAGACAAAATTACCTCTTTGATAAAAATCGGCACACATGAAAATCAATGCTTTACCCCAGAGGGTGTTTTGAACCAATCCCATAATACATTGCAATGTGCCTATACTGTACTGTTCTAAATACACGTCAGT
This sequence comes from Ophioderma brevispina, assembly GCA_023653785.1. Lineage (NCBI taxonomy): Eukaryota > Metazoa > Echinodermata > Ophiuroidea > Amphilepidida > Ophiodermatidae > Ophioderma > Ophioderma brevispina. Next base: position 18,712 of record JAMKCH010004400.1, on the reverse strand, counting down.
ACTTAGGGATAAAAAGTGTTCCAAAAGTTTAAGACCCACAAGACATTTCATGATCATGCAAAAAATTCCCTAAGTACTAATGCTTTGTGGGCTAAAATGAGCGTAAAAGTCTGGGTTTTATGTGTTAAGAATAGGACTTTTGTGGGATCACATGACCCTATTGAGGTGAAATTTCCCAAAACTGGTGCATTGTGGGATATTGACTCAATACACCCTCTGGTTTTACCCTTAATTTCAAGGTCGAGTAATATTTCTTAATTTTTCTTTCACTTATGTTAATGTTAGAGTAGTCTTAAAGGTGGGTGACTCGATTATGATCCAAATTTTCATATGTTTTATCCTTCACATGGAAGCATATCACCAAAAACATCTGTTTACAAATTTTGAGTGAAATCGGAAGCATAAATGTGTACTAAATTGGCCCATAGACAGTGTGTGTTAATAAATGTGGTTTACCACACTTGTGAGACATTTTTGTTCATAAAATCAAAAGGAAACATTTTCTGGGCCTAAAATTTCAAAGGGGTAATGAGAAAAATATGGACTTTCTTCTGATACCAAAATCTCTATTTTGATGGAGTAAAGTGGGGGACGAGGTTGTCGATCGGGTCACCCACCTTTAACATGTGACGAGTTTCGTTGAAATATTTTTAAGGGGGAAATGCGCTTTTTACGTTAGGGTCTATAGAGACCCCCCCTTGACCACCAACAGGCATGCCCAAGACCTTGACCACTTAAAGGGACCCAATGATGGCATGAAAAAATATTCAGACATGATGAAATGGACCCTTACTGAAATCACTCCCACAAATTTGAAAACAATTTGGATGTTTACATTCTGTAAAAACAGTAAAAACAGCAAGAGTTTGTGGCAAGAAAATCACGGTGTTGACATCCCTGCCAAAATTTACAGTGTATCAGGCATGTTTTGTTACACAATTTAAAGCTGCTGGGATTCAGACATAGTGTAAGATATTGATCTGACAGGTGAAAGGTGGATTAGCCGGGCATATTAGATCATATACAATAGCAATGGTCTGTGAGCTGTGACTGCATGCTTTTCAATGTTGATAAAATGCTGGCAGTTATGTCGCATCCTTGTTGGAAGTGAACTTATAGGATTAGTTACATTCCCCTCCTTTTTTACAAAATGTAAACACCCACAGTGTTTTCAAATTTATGGAATGATTTCAGTAAGGGTTCATGTTATATCTGAATATTTTTCAGCATTGTTGTGTCCCTTTTAAGCAATAACAGAACATTTTTCTGATAGGGGCACCCCAATTTTCCAAACATCCTTGAGATTTTTGCACAGATTGGTAATTGGCTAGTAAAAACTATACCTGTGAATGGTTAAAGCTCGAACCTGTCTATGTATCACAAAAGGAAAGTTGTAAATTAGGGATAATATGGAAGATCTCCGATAATAATTCAGTGGTTGCTGGAAACGTCTCCAATATGAAATAGGTAGGAAATAGCGTCATTAGTGTCCTATGTACTATATCCATTAGTGTTCCGTCGGTTCAGAGAGGTTACGTTAGAGGTCATTTTAGTGATGGTGGCACTATTTCTCGATGGACGGACAGAAAATTTGGCTTGCCGGTAAATTGCATCGGTGAGGCCGAGTCTAATACAAAATCACTCTTTTATGACAAATACGCAGTTTTGAGCATTACCATTCGCAGGTATTATAGTGCTACGTACTAGAACAACTACCAACACTACGTGCAAAAATTTCAAAATTTGAAAAATGGTGGGGGTGATGGGGTGCCCTTTAAAAAAATGTGCTGTTATTGCTTTAAGTGTTAAAATAACTGGTCCACAGAATGGTAGGCAAATTGTCTCCTGAGGTTCACACCTGCTAAATACAAGTCCTTATTCATTCCTTTTGTACAAACGATTGGGCAAGATGAAAAACCCCGAGCCCATTTTGATACTCATGGGAACATCTCAGGACCTTAAAGCTTTTATATTCTGCTTGAGCTACGATACAATCTCCTTACCTGATCAGTTCATGAGATTGGGTAGTTCCCATTTTTTTTGAGCACTGGACTGTGAAGACTAGCATGCAACGTGGACGTCAGGTCACTTTTTCAGTCAGGTTGTTCCCTCCTGTAAGAATATGGTTAATATTGGGATGGTCAGATCAAAATAAAAGTATCCATGCCAACCCTTTTTTGATATTATTACAGATTTTATACTGAATATGTAATAGCAAGCATGATTCAGCCCAGATCTCAGCCCAGATTCTCTCAGTTTTTAGGGTTTATTAGAAAACGGTCCACTAATAAAAAACACTGTCATTTGCAGAGGGGCCTTGACTTGCCTCTGATTCTCAGTAATTAACAGTTGTGAACCCTGAGTTTGCTCAGAATGTTGAGGGCCAGGCAGGCAGGCAGGCATGAGAATTTTCAATTTAAAAACTGATGGAAATCAGTTTTGCTGCCACATTAGCATTTCATTGATTTTTCAGCCTGTAATAGGGTTTTTTTTACCAGATTATTTCATGCTACATGAAGATGAGGGTAGGTCATATGGTGTGTTCAGGTGTAAGAGGTCAAATGTCATGTGGGGGCATATGAGGCCATGTGTTAAAAATATAGAGAGGAGGAGGAATTGCATAAATGGCTCAGAAGAATGTGAATGGGTCAGTGAGGTATTGTGGGAAAGGGTCAAATGGCCATCTAGGGTTGATTTGAGGGTGTTTAATGTAAAAATCCCTCTTGTTCTACAGAAAGAGTAATTGTGTATAACACTACAGAAATAAAATAAAAACCAGACTTTAACTATTTTTTACCAGCATGAAACTTAATTTTGGGGGCTTCTGCAAACATTCAGCAATGATTTTACACATCTTGCAATCAGAGCACAATTATTTGAGGATTGTACTATAATATTGCCTTATTAGCAGGAGAAGACAGTGCACCCATGGGCAAGTTTAAAACTTGGAATTTACTCCAGTGGGGGCCACTTGTATTTCAGGTGGATACATGCCTGTGTACAAAACTTACACAATGATGATCGCTTTTGCGATCAGGAGATATGAAAGTGTTTTACATGGATCAGGAGACGTACATTGTTGTTGTGGTGGGATTCAATGTTATGCATGTGAAAATACGAAAATTAGGGTATGTTTTTCCATTTTAAATTGCATGTTTAATGTGTGATATTTTCATCACTTGGAATCACAGTTGTACTTCTTTTTAACATAAAAAAAATCTGGGGGGAAAATAGTAGAATCACTGATTTCACATTGGTAGTTACCAGGGTGATTTTTAAAACATAAATAATGGCCGATAATGGAACTGCGAACAATAACATGCGGATGAGTTTCCAGAAAGGACTACAGACACAGAAGAACAACCAACCTGGCTTTCACAAAAAATAGCCGCTTTATGAATTGGGACATCAGGTTCATTGGGCAGGGGCGGATATGGGGGAGCGCAGGCACCTACCTGACTTTTTATTAATGGGCGCCCAGGCCGTTGCTTTGCGGCAGCGAACAGCACACCGCCTTTCTTAAAAAGTGGTTCTTCTGACACACTGGTGCCTACAACTTAACTGTAGCACTATATAGCCCCCAGTCTTCAGAAATTTACAAATTGTGTCAGTGCCCAGGCTTCTATTGGGAATTCCTGGATCCGCCCCTGTTAGGGTTTACTTAAATGTATAAAGAAATAATCGGAGAGTGGTTGAATGTGCGACAGGAAATGAGACAAAAGGCAAATGGAAGCCAGTGGTCTTCGGAAAAAAAAAAAAATTTGGGGGGAAATTCTGAGACATCAAAATGCAATTAGATGGTAAAACATGTTAATTAAATATGAGGAAACTAATTATGCATCACATTGCATGACAAACAGCACAATGTCAATTGGTGTTATTTAAAAGATGTTTTCAAGTTATCCCATGGACATTCCCTTCTTTTTTGCATATTAAAATTTCCAAGTCCATGGTGATGGACATGCTCCCCTCTTCTTTTGATGTTAGACTCATTGCCGGTCCATACAAGCACTCTGATTTTCACCCTAAACATTACAGAAATCCTGACAAACCTGTTAACGTTCAATTAGTGACTATTTTGCAGCCCTTTTTTGGATGTTTCTGTTCTGTATTCACTTCTGGATAACAATGGCAAGTATCATTAGCGAGCTGCTTAACCCACCATATTTAAGGAAAACATGACAATCAAATCAAACAATTCGTCACTATTTGATTTTGTGGGAAACGCATCTTTTGAAAATCAGAACTGTGACCATAAAACTGAGTAATTTGTAGTCAAGAACTCATGGTACAACTTTAAATCAGTTTTGAAAAATTGTTTATCTAAAATGATGTTGGCACTACTTTTTTGGCCAGTGTGTGTGTAATGCTATCTCCAACATGGTTACAACAGCATGCCTCTCTTGATGTAAACAGTCTTATCGTCTCAGAAATACTTGTTTAGAGAAGTAGTAAGATCGGATTTACTTAAGAATATTGAAATTACTCTTGAAATAAACGGCATCAAAACTATGGTTTGTGTTTCTGCAAATGACTCAATTGTAAACAATTGGTATCCCTAGTTGTTCAATTTGGAGAGAAAGAAATACTGTTGTTAATATTAAAGGGACCATCAGTGATTTCATATCAGATGGTACAATTTTGTCTTAAGCCCTTTTTTGTAGATGAATGTTTTCATTCAGTGTACTTAACATGAAGGTCACAATTTCTTTTACAAAGTTTAAGATCTGAAACTGATGTCTCAATGTAAGCTTAGCAGATACAGTCTCATTTACGGTTTTATAATTTTTTCTTGCATCGCCTCAGAAATGAACATTGTCTGAAAAAAATTCAAAAAAAGTTAAATTAGAAAAGGAAAATGAGATTTGGAGTCATCTTTTTTTATTTTAAGTCCTTGCCAACTCTTGAGAGTGAAATACTGAACCTTCGAGCATAGTCGTACAAAGGCATTTCTAGACAGTTAGTCAATGTCTTTCAATCTCTTTAGTGCCAAAATGTGTTTAAGTCCATCTAAATTTTGAAAACAAAATAGACAAAGAAATATCAAAGTTTTGAATTCCAACAAAACACTTTTAGTTCCATATTACCCATACCTTAATCCATATGCAATATCAACCAAATTAACAACGTCTCAAAATGGCCATATCAAAAAAATTGTGGGTTTCTCCAAAGTGCACTATGTGGACTTAAGACGGTTTGGAAATAGCTTCTACATTTTTAGAAAATGACAATCCTCCTTTCATTTTTTGGGTTTGGGATACAGTGACTGTTTGTTAAAAATGTTGATAAATGATCTTGTATTACCTAAAAGTTGAACATGAGGTTGATTTTACAAGTTGTATGGCAGAAGTCACACTTGCCCCTAAATGGTATGACAGAAAGTAAATGCCTAAATGCATTAGCTAACGCAATTTAACTCTGGGTGTTTTGTTGGTGCACTTGGTCTTAATTTTCAAAATTGTTTCAAGCCGTAATTGTTGTGTATGCAGTATTTTGCTAGTATGTATGTAGTAAGTAAGAAATGCATCAAAACAACACAAGACCAAAAACTACAACATAAGTTTCCTGGTATGGTGTGTTGTTAATAAATTTCTCCTGATCTGCTAAATGTCAGTCCTGAATAAAGATTCAATGAAGTATAAGTTAGGCAAGCTTTGAATTTAAAGCAAATAAAGAGGGATGCAGTCTCATTTATGGCGATAATGCGTCCAAGGTCGCGAAAAAACTAAATTTTAATTGGCGAGGCGCAGCCGAGTCAATTATTTGAAATTTTTTTTGGCCCCCCGAGATACAATTATGAGCAAATAAATGCACACTGCAAACCCTTTATTTATTATTAGATTACCTAAAACAGCTTGAATTTAATAAGGAAAGTTTGCGACCCATATTGCAGAATACGGGGGCATGAACTGACCAATCAGAACGCTGCATTTTCAATAATGGGCAGCAAAGGTAATAGAATGTTAGTTTTATGCCACTTAAATATTTGTACATTTAAGGAGGACACTAGATTTTCTAAGGATACAATTTCATGGTACAATTCTCTAAATTTGCACTGAGTGCGTGTTAGAACACCTACTGAAATGTTTCAAAAAAATTTGGGTTTTTTTAATTGGGGAACCAAACATGTAGAAAAGAAAAAAAGTTTTTGCACTCTTGCTACTCTCTTGCCACCCAGATCGGAGATTTGACCGGGAAGAAAAAAGCTTTAAAATCATGCTAATTTCAGCCTATTTTGCCTGCTCACTGCGGAAAGTTTCCCGGGGGTACCCAGAAGATTTGTTTTTTTGGGGATGTGCGGCTGAAGACTCAAAATCCTTACTTACCCATTGCTAAGGGTCATTTGGTAGAAAAGGTACCCATTTGTAAAGATTTTGCTTCAAATATATACCCATTTTCCAAATTTTCTGGGGCTCACAGAAAATTTTGAAAGTTGAGGCAGAGTTTCAGGGAAGAATTAGGACCCATTTCTTATGATTTTTCAGGAAAAACGGACCCATGTGTAGACGATTTCTCATGAAAAAAAAATGACCCACTGGAGCAGAAGATCATCCCTATATACCTTTAACACGCAAGTACCCCCCCGGGGAAAATTTTCACTCTCCAACCAGAGAAAAGCTTCAAAACCACCGCCAACTGTGAAAATCTACCTCAAAACTGGAAATTTGCCCCTCGACAATGAACCCCTTGTACACCCCTGCACTCCCCCTATTTTTGTGTTACAGAAAAGTGGACTCCATGGGGAAGGATCCCCTATTGCATATTTCATGTGTGAAGCAACGGCCCAAGTTTCAAAAAGACCCATGCTATTTTGTGGGGATATATAACAAATTTTCATAGCGTGTGTCCTATCAGATTTGGGAGGACACTAACTCTGTTGAGGGGGCACACCAGAGGGAGCTATGATCTTAAAGAGTCGAGGAGTTTCCAGAAAGAAGCGCTTCAACTTTTTTTTAACCGTTTTTTTTGCATATTTGAAGCTTGCAATTTCACCTGAAGTGAATAAGCGAACACGCCGTCTTTATGTAATAAGATGAATTTAGTATTTCGGTCGTTCACGACAGGAAATTCAAAGCACGGTTTCAATAGGGATAAGCCAGGCAGTTCCCCCAAAACAAAGTATGCAGTTTTCCTTTGTCTGTTTGTCAGGTAACCTTCGAAATTTTCGGTAGGTGGTCTAAAACCGATCAAGGACAATTTGAGAGAATTCGTATCCTCAAAAAACCATCATCTCCTGTCACTTTAAGGGTACAGTGACCTGAATATTTTCTAAATGTTGAACCATTTTTCCTGCGATGCTAAGTCTCCATCTTTTTCTCATTTTTTTCTCCAGCTTTTTCTTGCCGAGTTTGTCTTTAAGCCAGTTAAGCTTCCTTTCAGACTCTATAAGAACACACACATTGGGAACAAAACCCCCAGGAATGAAAGAGAAAAAAGAATTTTATATAGAAACGATAGGAAATGGTCACGTTACTTTTGAGGACACCCTGTATCTCTGTACACGTGCAAAAACTAACACCAAAGGAAAATGCCTAAAAATTAGTTTGAATGTGAAAAAGAAGATGATGGTTGCCAAAATGTGTAATAAAGTAGCAAAATCTATTTATAGTATTCATTACTTTTATTACTTTTAAAAAATTTAAGAATTTTGTCCAGAAACCTGTATTTTGAACTGTCAATAGCAATGAACATTCCTTGCAAGGGGGCTCGGTGAGGATTTAGTGTGTTAATTAAAATTGGTCAATCTGACTTTTCCAGTATGGCCTTGTTAGGATCCCAAAGTACTGATCTAGTAGAGGAAAAACTGCACGGTGAAACAATATAATTATTGGCAGACTATTGGCCAGCAACCTTGACCAATAATAACTAATAGTAATATCTTTTTTTTTAATTTCATATGAAAATTTTACCCCATTTCTGGCTGGGTGTAAAAAAAATTGGTTTTGCACAGAATGGCACGTTAGCCAAATGGTATTTGATTTTGCAAATAGGTATTTTTAGCAAGATTATTGAGCACTCAAAAAACATTAAAAGGCATATATGTGTACGAATCCATCTAGGTGGTAGAAGGGCATAGAAATTGGGCTGATGGATGCAAGATGAGTTTGGGAGTACCAGAAAGCCAAAGTAGGTGGCACTTAAAGCTATTAGACCAGGAGTGTGTTTGGGTGTTCCCCCCAATTCAGAATTTCGAACCTAGTGCGAAAAAAGTTTGGGTCTACCTTGCGAGCGAAGCTATCCGGAAACTGATAATCTGGAATCCTGCCCATGATTTTGTCGGCAACCCAGATCAAACACCCCCCCCCAGTAAAAATGGTCTGGGGATGCCCCTGCTTCTACATATTGCAGTCAAAATTAGCCTCGGGTGACTTAGTCTTCAGTGGAAAAAGTTTAAAAATGTGGAATTACCCAATTTAACTTATATTTGTGTTAAAACTCTGTATTCATGTTTACTGCAATTATGCAAATGAGCTTAATGATAATATATTATATGTGTGTGTGGTGAGACAGCATTTAAAGGGATAATAAATCATGTTCCAGCAACATCTATAAAACTTACTAATTTTAGCCCCCAAACATGTTGTAGAGGCCTATTGATCGTAGATGAATGCCTGTTCAGATGCCAGTCTGGATGGATGTCTACAAGGGTGGAAGAACAGTCATCAATCACTCTACCGAATAAAAATCTCGAATAGTGATGAACTTTAAACATGACACGGTGATAAGAACATCATGAGATCATGACTGGTGCTGTACTTGGGACATGCATGTCCAATTCAGGATTGTGTAATAGAATATTCAAAAACAACATATTTTGCCCAATTTATTGCTGACTTTTAGGAAACCGTATGTTGCCCAATCAACTTAATGCATCTTAATTTAGTGAAGGGTGTCAAATTACAAAACAAAAAAAAAGTGGACTGTTACGCCTTAAGCTGTTGTGAAGAGAAAAAAGAGGGGAGGTGGATATTGATACTTTAGGGGTCTCGGGGGCTTCAGACCCAGAATAGGTGGTGAATGCATGTAAACTGTGGAAAATTCAAATACATAAACAAACATTGATTCCAAGCATTAAAACATACACAGACGCCACAAGAAAAAAACATACACAGACTCCACAAGCAATGCCTCCATAAGGACTTACAAACTTTTTTTCTTTGTCTCAACAGGTTATGTGACACAAGTATAGACCGCACTGCACGATGTCTCCATATGTAGAGTTTTTTACTCCACATGAATAGCAGTGCAGGTATGTGTTGTGTGTGTCCTTGTGTGTGTGTGGGGTGCACACTCAAGGATAACCTGCATTAAATATGAAAAACATTTGCATAGGCACTGCACCGATGTCCCCTGAACAGTAGCAGTGAAATGTTTTTGGGAACAAGTACTGGGAACTTCAAGAAATTTTCAACACTATTACTATAATTTTCACATGCAGGCATGATGACCCACCGGGGTTTCTCCAGTTTGACTGTTGGTTGGGTTGTAGTGTTGTGCCTCTGAGAGTCTGAAGTTGAGACCCATATCTATACTATTTTTCCAAAGTGACCATTAAGATATACCAGAGATTGAAGGATTTTGGCCAAATTTAGCCCAAATTTGCCATTTTTTCATCAAAATTTTGACCCTGTTGGCCAAATTTAAAAATCTTAGGAAATTGGACTAATTTCCAACAATATTGAGAAATTTGGAACAAAATGTCCCACATCTATACCAAAATTGGCATGATAAAAGGGTATTAGACCCCGTACCTGAAAATGAGACCCATGTTAGCGGGGCACATCCCTGTATATTTGTGGTTGGGTACCTCCTCCCTACAGATGGAAAAAATAATTTATTTTGAAAAAGTGGGTTGAAGTCCCCACTTTCAAAAGCTGGAATGGACCGTGGCCCTTACTTCCACACCCCAGTTCCACAAGAATGCTCCATCCAAGGTTGATGTGTTTGTGCTCTTTCTACTGCCTGGTGATGCACACATCAACTTTGACAGCAGTATTGCAGGTCATGAACTTCAACCTACAAATAATGAAAAAGATAGTTGGACTCTCCTGTGTCATACAAGTGGAAGTGGAAGAACCACATCCTGATGCGCAGGGACAAAAAGATGGCTAATAGTATAAACCTCATGATCCACGGAACGGAAGTCGAATGACTTAAGAACAAAAACAGAAGTTGTATTAACAATTTTACCCAGGACTTGTAGGAATCAAACCTTTACAAACAGGTAGAACACCAGTTGTAGAAGAAATTGATAAAAGGCACAGAAGACTTGGGCTAAGACTAGTGTGATGGGCTTCATTGGGATATTAGTCAAGTCTTGAGGGACAGAAGTGTGCGCCTATTTAAAGTGGCCCACCTTACCATTGAAATTATAAGCCAACTCTGTTCCATTGCCTGCATACAAAGAGGCCTGACAGTCTATTGGATGTGATGTTATGGCACATAATGGTCAATGCTAGTTATGGACTTCAAGGAAGAGAAGCAGAGAGGTAGAGTTCAAGCGCTATAAAAATATTTGTCAGAAAAAACACCACCAACTTACAGAAAAAAAACAAAAACCAGAAAGAGAAATCCAATATATTTGACTTTATCAAGCACGGAAATCTGGGTTTGGTTGCATGTTTTGCTATAAACTACAGTGTATAATCCGATTTGTAAAAAAATCTTTAAATCAATACAGTAAAATTAAAACAAAAAATTGTGTTCATGCTGGTCTTGATGGTGTTTGTATGAACAAATACGGAGAATCTGAAGTTTATAATTTGGAACGGAAGTTTCATCCTTCACAGAATGACAAAATAAAAAGACGAGCAATTCAACTTGAACATGAAGACCTTTTGGCTTCATTAGTACTTCCTTCTGAAAACAAATTGCTGTATAGATTACAGGTCAGGCCATAGACCAGATTGGCAGATGTGGAACTAACCAACATTATTTACAAAACAAATGTGAGGAAAGAAAACAAATTTTTTTGGCTTTCCCTTCCAAAATTTGAGACAGGGGAACAGACCAATCTGCGCTTTTAGTATTCTATTGAATTACGTTTGGTATATTTTTCTTTTATTAAAAATTGCCCACTATCTTGCACGTTTAAGGTTTCTTTGGACCAATGCATATATTTTGAGTTAATTGGGATAATTCCAAAATGACATAATAAAACAAATAAAATGAACATCTCTATAGCAAGCGGTACATAACAACATTTATTTCTATCAATCTGCTGGGGGCAAAATATTATGTCCAAAATAAAAAAAATAACCAAACAAAAAAAAACATAATGAACACATCTTTCTAAACTGATTTTCAAAAAAAATCTGTTTCAAGTCCCGGAAAGTGTTATGACAAAAACTATTTCAAAAGGGTCAATCAACTTATGTAGAAGACGTTGAGGTTTCTGTGGCAAATATTTTTTTAAAAAAGTTTGTGAGTAATTTTTGACAAGTTTTGAGCGGGAAGGATTTTCTGCATTATAACCATTCCAAGCCTTGCTTAATTCTATAACAATTGGCGGGAAATAGTCATTTCCACCGTTTGCAAAATTATTATTCACAGATTCACAGGATGGTCAATCCCATTTACTTTATTCCACCATTTTTTTAATTTAAAAAAATAGCAAATTATTGATTCCGGGCTAAAAAATGGTTTGTAAAACAACAAATTTTGAGGATGGATCAGTAAGTAGTGCTAGTTTCCAATGATGACTAAGTAGTATACACTGGCTAAGTACATGTACTATCATTAATAATAAATATGTAAACTAAATCGCGGCACTTGCACCAAGGTCATTAGTTCCATAAGACAGACCACAACAATAGTCACAGATAAGAAATGGTTGAAACCCTGCAAAGAGCGAATATCCAGGATTTCAATCAGAGTGTGAAACTTGCAAGTTCCAAGCAAACTAAATAGCTGTTCCCAGCAACCAATTTGTGCATGGTCAAAATCATTGCCATGCTCGGACCAAAGGCGTATGTTTTTATACTCTGGTTCATACACTAATAGGCAAAAAATTATTCGGCTTTTGTGTATCCGCACGTGAACCCGTAGTTTGAAAAGGAATGCCATTTTTACACACGTTCCTCTGCCCACAGAGAGCTGTGTCCCTGCGCACTAATTCACAATGCGTTCTGCTGCGATAGTGCTGATTACAGTGGCGACCGCATTTATTCTAATCAATTCGCGAGGTACGGGTTTTTGTTTTTGGTGACAGAGCTCTTTCTATTTGGTGATGAACAAGTATTGCAATCAGTGATCTAATGGAGACTATTTGCTGGCATGATGCCTGATTTTTGAGTGAAGAGAAGACAAAGCAGCGTACATACATTATTCCTATGGAATGATTTAGAGAGTTGCCACTACCAAATATGAAACAATCTGTCTGAATGTAGCCATATGACTTGACTCATCTTTTTTTAAAACAGGTTGGGAGAAGACCAGGGAATGGGGATTACTTACCTGGAAGGTTACTCTGTAATCATAAAGTAGCTGCTATTTCAACTGCGTTGACTTAATGAACCTTAGGATATCGCCCAACCTTTCATCCTAGCCATAGCGTGCCCAACGGCTCTCATCTCAGTGACCGGAAAGTCTCCAGCGAATATTCATAACTTGTCTTACCCATCCTACTCCCAGAAGATTTATGCGTAAATATGGATTGAGGCCATGAGGCATTGAAAGAGCTATAGTACCTGGCCAATTTTGGGGGATAAGCATAGTAGAACACAACTGGCTGAAAAATAAGGACAAGCAAGAGAGAGTTTGTTTCTAATTCCTGAATCTGACATCAAATAGGGCCTATGCCTTTGCATCTGCCATATGGTTCACACAGGCCACTCCCAGTAAACTACTTTGACCGATTTTAAAGGGGCATGTCTGATTCCAACACTTCTGTTTATTCATAGTTCACAATATATCCTTGAGAAAAGGCTTGTTCACAAATTTTAGTGGATTCGACTCAAGATTGCGGTTTGTGTTATAAGCAAATGCGTATTTCCCATGGTTCCATAGGCCACAAAATTGTAAATTTTGGTACACATGGATTACTAAGGCAAAGGGTCAGATGATATAAAAATCTCAACTTTTTTTAAGTCAGGGGGATGGAGGTTGTGGATCATATATATCTTCAAGGGTAATGTTTGTTGTAAAAAAGTCTGATTTTTTATTCTGAGTTTTTACAAACAAAATTACATGATTTAACTTTATTAAACTAACAGGAATTCTAAATGAATGGTTAATTGTCACTACATTCATGAAATGTGTGGTGGGACTGCTGCATATCAGACATCAACAACTACTACAACAATAAAATAATATGAGAATTCAAAAAATCTAATTTTGCCTAAAATGTCAAAAGATATTCCTTAGTCACTGGAGGGACCCCAGCCATAAAAGCTTGACTCAAAAGAGGTTCACTCTACATAGAGGGCATTCCAAAGGAAATGCTGAATTGTTTTTTTTAAAAATTGTGCAACCACTTTCCAAAGACTTACCAAAGGTAAGATTTCAAGATCAAAGCTTATTTTGTTTTGAAAAAAATGTCATTCTTTAACTGATTTTCTATTAAAATCAGGAACACCATTCCTAAAGTTGTGGGAGGTAAAATTATTGGCTGCTTTAAAAATATAGGCCTAGGCCTATTGTTATGTGTGATAAGAAGTTTTTCATCACCAATGGAAAATAGCAATGTTAAAGATTATGCGGGTTGAATAACATATTAATTTAGAAAATAAAATGACCGCAAACAGTCTTAATCATTACCTTTGGAAAAACAAAACAAAAGCAACAATGGTATGAGGCCCTCTCGCATAACAAGACATATACAAGTTAAGTTAATTTTAATATGGTTATTCAGTAATAAACTTCAGATGACCTAAGTTCAGCACATTACAACCCAAGACCAAGGATAATTGACTAAAACCTTTTTGGTGAATATCCACAGAATTTTTACAGCATGTTTGGTTTATAAAATGAACTAAATAACCCACGATGGCCTTCCTTTTAAAACTAAAATCACCAACAATTATCTGAAAAAATCCACTAGAGATGAGCAAAAAGGCAACTTTTAAAGAATAAAAGCCATTTTTTTAAGAGGGGGGCCCCAATTTTGGGAGATTTATGCAGTTGACATTGGTATTTGTCCAGTTAGAAAGCAATGTTCAAAAGTGTGATGCATCATAAAGGGATTTCGTATTTAGATTCTGTGATCCCAGGATCCTCATTCCACGGCAAGCGCTGTGAAAAGTGAAATGGCACTCTCACAAAGTGATACCAACTGAACAACTGAACAGCTTAATGGAGAGAATTCACACATACCAAGGTGCTATTTCCCAGCCTTTTCATATTGAAATGACTTTTCAGCGGCCGGTAAATTATTTTCGGCATCCGGAGATTAATTTATTCATTACAAAAATCATTCCTTATGGCACATAAGCCGATGTATCTCCATTCGCACCCGCGATATCGCGGCGAAAGAATGTTATAGCAGAGGGATTTTGGGGGGCTTCGTGGCGGTGATTTTGTTCAACTCTTGGCGATATCGCAGCCGCGAAAATTCTCTGATAGGCTGTTCTAGGATTCCAAGGTGGGCGATGACCTCATGAGAAAAAATAAGTGAACCTGCTCTTAAAAATCTCTATCAGCCCGATATCAACAACAACAATATATCCAATGAAGTATGACAAGCTTATACATTAGCGTACATTAAGGCCAATTATTAAAAGCTATGCATTTGTGTAGTGCGGAAAAATTCCCAGGTATAGTATGATCCCATGAGGCATGATTATTTTTAAGGAAGTGTAAAGACTGTTTTGGCGGTAGTACGAAATAGTGTTTTGTTAACCCACAGATTTAGTCTGAGCTCGCTTTACCATTCACAGTTAGGTTACTGAGCCAATTACCAATGTAACTGTGCAAAAAAATTTCAAATTTGAAAAAACTTGGGGGCCAATCTTCAAAAAAAATGTGCTATTGGGCTTTTTAAAAATATCAAGCCACTGTATTGGTGCTTAGTTCCAAAAGTCTAAGGCTATGTTCAAAACTAGTGTAACAAGTTGACCCTTCTCTTTTTAATCCAATTTTTTAGGTTTAAAATTGGGGTTTTTTTTTAAATAGAAATATATGAATTTGAACATTTTCTACATATTTTCTCAGGACCCTGTATCAACTCGCACCTAGCCCAATAAAGGTGGCTGTCCCATTCCCCCACCCCTCAGTTAATTGGCTTGTTATGCAGGGGTGGTTGCACTGGTGTAGTCTGGTCTTGTAATAGATAGATTGCTGGTTCAAACCACTATCAAATTTTCAACTTCAAATTTTAATTTTATTATATACATGTTTCAATAGAGTGTGGAATTTTAATCGAACGGTTTCATACAATTTACTCAAGGAAGATAGGATGATTGACACCCTACAAATGATTCACTACTTATGGTCCTACCCATAAATTGCAGACGCATTTCGCAAAGGTTTACAATCCCACACATTGGGTATTTGTTGTAGAGTGCAAACTGTTCCTTTTCAGAAAATTGGCAATATTGAAAATCAAAGGCCGCAATATAAACCGCACATTAATAGGAGATAACCCAAGTCTGGAAAACCAGGTGCAAAAATCCAGAATAACCATTCGACTATCGGGAATTATTACTATTCGACCAAACAAAACGGGCTCAGTGCCCATTGGATTACAAGCTTTATTCCTGTATCACAATTTTATACTCTGACGGAAAAAATAAAGATGTAATCCAAATGGGTGCATTGTTCCAATGGGTTGTGTTGTTTCGTAGAATATTAATAAGCCGGACTATCGATGTAAGAGTATGATGAGCCTATCAATTCAGCTATGCTATTAAAAAAGGAATGACCCCAATTAAATTTTAGTAACTTTCAACTCTAATTTTAGGACTTTATGATAACCCCAAGACCCCATCTGTTAAAGTTGACACCAACATTTCAAATCATTTTGATAGAAATCGAAAAACTTGATAACTTAGCTGCAAATTAAGAGTGCATTTGTTATTAAAAACATTGTTTGAATTATAGTGCCATGAAGCCCATAAGTGGTATGTTATTGTCTGTTACAGTATGTCCCCAAAAACCAGTGGATCTGTCTATCAAACGATGTTATCATGTCAAGTAAACTTGATTAAATAACATTTGTAAACAGTTTTTGACAGCTATATAAATAAACTATCACCCCTTAAAAGGGGGTGACCCGATTGGGCCGTTCTAATTACATGGAACGATATCACCAAAAACATTTGATCAAATTGTTAAGGTCAAAATCGTCAAAGTGATAGCTTAGAAGAGGCAAAGTGGTACCATTATTGAGGGGATTATTGTGATTAAACCTTTTTCGATGCTTATTTTGTCTAACATGCAAAGGAAACCGTTCCCGGCCTTTCAAAGTGGAACAGACCATTTTCAACAAATGGAATTACCTGAATTGATAGTGACTTGATTGGTCTATAACCCTTGGAAGAATAGAGATAATTTGACACAAAAAACATACCCCAAAACACATTAAAGGCTTTTAAAAGCAACACCTGTTGTCACTGTTGAAAGTTATGACACAATTACAGTACTTCACACAGTTGAGACTAGATCAGATTTTTTTAGTTTGGAAGGGAGGTGAATTGATACCGGAGATGGGCACTTATCGAAGATTAAATCGAGCTGCTGTGATTACAGTTGGATCATCTGAAGAAGGGATCATTAAACCAGACAGGGAGACATAGATAACCGTCATGCCTGCCAGCCATGAGGCAGGTTAAATGTTGTTTCGTTATGGCATATATGAAAAAATAAAGAAATAAAAAATACTTTATTTCATTCAAATATCAAGATTGGATTATACATTAACAAAATATATAGCATACACTAAGTCCTCTAATTAGAACCCTGACACCACAAAATACACGTTTGTGGTACCATCCATGTTATTTTATGGGTATTTGAGGTTCCAATACCACACTTCCCATATGTTTGCATAAGAAACCATCATGAAACCATGAAATTCCCCTGTGCTATTGGGAGTGTCTTATGAAACTACGGAATGGGTGTTAGGCATTCAGTAATATAACCACTGGAGAACGGAAGATAAGAGGACAATTTGAAGAAAATTAGCAGGCCACATCAAAATGGACTGGTAAACTGCCTTTTCACATAAAAATATATATAATACAACAAGCTAACAATTTTGGACATCTTTCAAACTAAATTAATTATCTGTCTTTGTACACCTGTCAGCTTAATGTTAATTATACACCTCTAGGGGGAGGGTGGACATTTAACATCCCAATAGCATAAATTCTGCTTGGGGACAGTTTAATCTCATGCAGATACATTCTTACATTAATTTATTGCAACAGCCCTATTATGGTTACCAATAGGTATGAGACCAGTGCATATTGACCTATTTTATCCACATCTTACATAGAAGGGAAACAGATAACCTTTGAAACAAATGGGGGGAAGGTAGGTCGGATTTATTTGGCATCACGCACTCGGAAATTAGCAACTCTAATCCCAGAAATAAAAACAATGTATATGATTCTATGGTGTTAAGGCTCATTATCCGGTCATTTTTCTGTCATAACTGTGCGACACGGTTTAAGTGTCAAAAAGCCACACCCTGAAAAATGAATCTGTTAACTTCCAAGAAAAAACGCGATCAACTATGACAATCAGGTCTTGGAAAGGAATTGAGCAAATGTGTGCGATATGACGCCAGATACCCTGTCAATATGTCGGGTATACGTTGTGTACTGTTGCATGAGCGCCGTAGTCTCTCCGTGTGCGTGGATACAAAAAAGAACGTTCGTAGGCTCGGACGCGTCTGGAATCATAGGCATGGTAGGACCCATCTACATGAGAATAAGAGTAAATTTGAACTAAAAAAATAACGTTCTCAGCATCTAGGGATTTTTTGACAATGGCGCGAAAATTATAATTTTCAAGATGCATTTTGTCTCCAAATTCTTCTACGAACTAAAAGTTCGCAGAACAAAATTGCTTTAAAAAAAAAAATTAATGTCTTCTTTTCTTGCCGTATGGTAAAAAATTGAATGATTCAATCAAGCGGGTTTTGGAGGAATCATCAGTGCATATTAATGCCAATTTAGGGATTTTTTCCATAGAGCTCCACAGAGCTTGGCAAAACTAAACTTCAAATCCCAACTCTAGTATAACAAATATCAAGTTTTCCCTTTCCTCCCCCCTGCTTGAAAAGAGATTTCCTCACATACGTATATTCCTTGTATAAGTTCAAAGTCAAGATTTTGTGTCAAAAGAAAAGTGAATGCAGAAAATGCCTGCCGTGACTCTATGGTACCACTACGTCTTGATCAATCTCAGCTATTGTTTTGCTCTAGGCCCCTCCACTGCTAACAACTGAAAGAGTGTCAAATAATTCAGAATATACATGCACAACTGTAATTGTATCCCCACCAAAAGAAAAAAGAATGGGAAATCCAGGATTTACTGCCATCGGCCTGCTAATTCAGAGTATTTAGGATTTTTATGAACCACACATTTTCTAACATTCAAGCCCTTACGGATGCCGTAGCTTTTACTCATATAGCAAAAATACTGTCGATGTTGCCACATACAATGATACCAGAAGGTATACTATGTTTATGTTTCCACCATGAATGGGTAACCCTTGACTCCATCAATGACTTGCACCTATATACCACCACAGACATTTCCAGGAAAA
>JAMKCH010004399.1:0-84370 GCA_023653785.1 Ophioderma brevispina | reverse complement strand
TGATCTTTTTTGACATTTCCCCACCCCCCTGTCAGACCCAGGGGAGGACCCTGGGGAATGGATTACATGGTTAGTAGGGGCTTGTGCCCTCCTACAATATATCTAAGTTTGGGTACTCTAGCTCATCTGGAAAAAGTTATGGCAAAATGTTTACCTTTTTTGTGTCCAGACACACACACATACATACGTACGTACATACATACATACATCCAGACATTGCCAATTCATAAGACGGATTTTGGTATGCAATCCGTCCAATAAAACAAACAAAAACATCAATGTATCTTACCACATTTTTCTCTTTGTCCACAAGAACATTGTTTTCTAAGTACTGCTGCATTGCAACTGATAACTGCTCTTCAAGATCGTCCACTTTTAATACCTTAACAAGAGAGAAGACAGTTACAATTTAGAAACTGCTTCAATACATTGTGAACACCATACCCTTTACAACTATTATGCCTTCATATCCAACTCAGGTGTCAATCATTCGGTGATTGTTTCAGAGACATACCTTACATTTGGTTAGTGTATGCATAAGCTGTTGTCATGCATGACAACTCTGTATTCGGTTAGTGCATGGGTGGTAAGGAGTGATATGAGTTATGCAATCTTCTCTTCAGTCAATAAAAGACTATGTTTTTAAGAGGAGCAAATGAATAGTTGTAAGTTTGTCTTTCGGATAATGTGTCCATTATTTTTAGATAAATGTAGCTTTGTTTTATTTCATACACTTTCTGGAAGTTTTGTTTGTTCCAGTTAAATGCCAATTTGATTCCTTGGTGGGAAAAGACACAGGAGGTTCTCCGATTTAGAGAAACTCAGAAAGAGCTATCGCAGGACATGTTTCGATGCGGAAAATCAAAAAAATTATCAAAAAATCAGATTTTTGTATGTCTATAAAGGTCTGTTCAGACTTCCACTGCACTGCAGTGCATTGCATTGCCCAGATAGCAGTCTCTACCCATACTGTAATGCAGTTACGGAAACAGTTAACATTTGTTAAGGAAATAATTAGACTCTTTCGGGCGGATCACTAATAGTGCCTTTAATCTCATCAGCTACATTTTGCTATGCTTAATTTTGAATGTAGTCTTTTGGAAACTTTGTTCACACACAAACATGAAACACTGCCAATATGACACATATTAAGACCATCAACCAAATCTGGCACAGCATGTGTCATTTTGGTTACCATAAATTGAGTTTGAAAATGTCTAAATATTTTATAGTGTTAATTTCAGAATTTCTAAAATAATTTTGTCATTGTCATGTCTAACTCACATTCATGGCAAAAGTTCATCACAAGAGAGAGAGAGAAAGAGGGTCATTCCAACAGATTACCCGATCTTTATACTACAAAATCTTTTTAAAACATTGCTTTCCTGTGATTTCTGAGAATCAGTATAAGTACACCTACACTGCTATCCCCAAATACTAAGCTGGACTTACTTGTAGTACTGGTGATGAGATGCAGCCATTAGAGATTACAAATAAGAGCCTAGTTTCTGGTGGAGGTAGGTATTCATACCACGGGTCATCCTCACCAATATCTGTGTGGAATAAAGTGTATATTGAGAACATCTTAAAGGGATTAGGCTAATATAGCTCCAGATGCTAGCTAATGTGATATAGAGAGTGAAAGTTGTTGTAAATGACTTCCAATATGTATATCAAACAAATTATTACACTAGCAATGGCCAGAAATTTGTTTGCAAACAAACTATAATTTTAATGTAAAACGTGTTACATAACATGAACATAACATGTTTTTCTCACACACATACATGTGTAGGTATGATGAGTTAATTTTGCCTCATAGCCCATGAGATGAACCCAATTTTCAGCTTTTTTTTTTTATTATTTTTTTTGCCTTATGTAAAAAATACTGCAAGTCAACTTGCGTCATCCCCCTGGCAATATGGCAGTCTGGAACATGACCTCAGATGACCTTTGACCTTTGTCCATGACCTTTGACATCATCCACATATGAAGGAACCGCTATTGCACCTTAATTCCAAGTCTGGTATAAAATTTGATCGATTGAGCCCATATTTATTGGTCGAGCTATGAGTTGGAAAAACTTATAGCGAGACCAATAAATATTGGGCGTAAATCATCCAATTTTATCATTATTATGTTTTGGATCCAATATTTTCCCACACTTGGCTCCATACAAACATAATAATGGTTTAAATCGGACTTCCAACTTTTTGAAGGAGACGCGAAAAACAAAAAAAAACTAACCAAACTGGAACACACACACACATATTATACATAAGGACATGCACGCCCTCACAATATCCCCCTCTGTTTTTCAAGCCAGGGGGATAAAAATATTGATAGAGATCCAATAAGTCGTCTGATTATGTGGTCAAGAATAAGTGTAGAGCAATATGGCCCTAAGTGGCCACTGAATGACCTTTGACCTCATCTTTTATCCCACATAAGACCCCTTGTCTCAATATATAAGTATATCAAGAATTAACTTGATCCATCACTGCACTAAAAAAGCTTGACATTTCAACCAAAAGTGTATACCACATGCATGAGATATGACCCTAAGTGACCCTGAATAACATTTGACCTCCTCCTCTGTTATCCCACTTAAAGACCCCTTATCTGAATGTATATGAATACTATTATGAACTTGATCCATTAATTGCCGATGGGATGACACCAAACATCAGCTTTAAATGCAATGTAATGCAAACACCTGTATCTAACAGATATTGCACCAATTTATTTTTACAGAACACAACATGGACTAGTATTCCTTCTTAAAATGTGTAATTTGCTTGCTGATGTGCACCACTGTTTATGAAAACCTGGCTCTAACATCAAATAAGGTTTCTAAAGAAGTGTTTATGATGTGTTCTTCCTTATAAGATCCTATACTTCAAAATATTGATCTTTACCATGATTCTGTTTGGTAAAATCTGCCAAATGTCGATGGTGGGGGTAGCTCACTCTCAAAATATATATGGGAGGTCAAATGCACTTCAAAAGAAATAACACACACATCAAGCATTTATACCTTTTTAACCTTGATATTTCAGATGGCATAGAGGTTGTGTGTTCAAATAGCTGGCCCTTTAAAGTTATTAACAATGGTCCTGTACCATAATTGAACACTAGAAGCTCAAACTTCTCCTTGTGGAACATATACAGCATTTCAAGGTGTGCAACCCTCAAACTTATACGAACAGTTGTACAAACTTGACAGAGGGCTTTCATGAATAAACACAACTGTACGACACTTCCTGTATGTAGTGAAATTGTAAGGTATTTCAAATACCAAGCTACTGCACTTTCTATAGGTGTGTGTATTGCGTGTTTGTGTGTATGCATGTGTGTGATTCATGTGTGTGATGCATGTGTGTGATGCATGTGTGTGATGCATGTGTGTGATGCAAGAAAATGTGTGGTGATGCATGTGGTGTGTTGCATGTGAATAGAGAGAGATGGTGACGGGGAAGTAGACGGGGAAAAAAAGAAAGGAGATAAAGTAAAAGAAGAGCGAGGAAAAAAGAAGGAATAGGGCGCTACTAACAACACTGCAGTTAGAAAGCTGTTTGAAAAATGGAATAATGCTTTACTGTATCCTTACCTGATTACCCCTAGCTGTCCTATTCTATAGCATATCTTGGAGCGAATACCCAACGCCTTTCTAACACCAATCACTGCATATTGGAGGGTGTGTCAAGATTGAAGGCCTCAAAGTCAAAGCGTGGCATAGAGAATGGTGACGTGTATGGCTTGGAGTCATAGGTTCCTCCTGTTGAACACCCAAAATAGAAGAGTGAACAATAAAGGGTTGGTACATTTACTGCACCCACTTTGCCTGCTCCCAGTTGAATTCAGCAGCCTTGACGGAATAAAGTGCATGTGATACTGTACTTTATTCCGTCAAGGCTGCTGAATTCAACTGGGAGCAGAAAAAGTGGGGTCACAAAATGTACCAACCCAACAGTAAAGACAATTTTTAAATCGTAACATGCTTTCATAACGTACAAACATCAGTAGTCTACAAAACACATGAACTTCTTTTGTGTATTTTCTATGCCTATTTCTTCATAAATTGACTTACATTATGAATGATGTGACATCTGTTTAAAGGGCCATGGTCTGATCACTAATAGCCTATCTTCAGAACCCCCAGATTTTACCGGAAGTGGTCAAAATTTTGGTATCAGAAGAAAGCTACTATTTTTCTCACTTACCCTGTGAAATCTTAGGGCTAAATGATATTTGGTTTAGAAGTTATGACCAGACATGTGCCCCATTTTTACCTTTCATGTCAAAACGGATTGAAATACCGGCGCGCAACTTTACAGATGGGGTTTTGGAGTGAAGGCCATTCTATCAAGATGAAAACTTTATATACTTAAATTGGGTCATCACCCTTTAAAAGGCTGTTTATAGCCTGATTAGTGATTGGTCTCTTCAGAATGACCTAGAAGACTACTGCACAGTACTGAACAGACATTTTCAAAACGAAGTTTACCGAACATGATGACCCCAATAGGTGTCCTAACAGGTCATCACACGCAACTGTTGGGTGTAGCACTTACGCATATTTCGCACGGGCGAAATGCGCATCACTGGCAAGCACTTGTGAATATAATTATAAGCGTGCATATGAGGACGCTCACGTACATTCTATTTTGCTTCAAAAATTTCCGATGTTCATTTGACATAGTCTATTGCCTCTTCCTTATTTACCACATAGTTTACAAAGCTCAGGCTCTAAATTTTGATCACAAGATTTTCTGCCAGTTCTATGTTGATTGCTAAAATTATGTCACATGTCACATCTTCTATAGTGTGAAGAGCTCAGGCTCTAAATTTTGATCACAAGATTGTGCGCTAGTTCTATTGTTTTCTGCCAGAGTGATGTCACATGTCACAACTTCTACAGTGTGAAGAGCTCAGGCTCTAAATTTTGTTCACAAGATTGCCTGCCAGAGTTATTGTCTGCATGAGTGATTTAACATGTCATATCATCTACTTAGGGATTCAAACATGTTACAGAGTGGTTCATCTCAAATCAACAATATGCATCCATGCATCCACATATTTTTTTCACAAGAGGGTGGTTTCAGTCACATAATTATTCTCACTGTAATATTAAATTGTTCCCAGGTTGAAATCTTTCCTCAAAATATATTTTAGTAAGATCTAAGCAAAACAATAGCATGTTTGTTACTGTGCAGTTTGAACTAGTTTGCCTGGTGCCCTTGTGCATACTCAGGGTTCCAAATTTGACGAACAATGCGTCAACTTAACCGTACCATGTAAAGGCACTTTTATGAACACTGCATCGGGCGGGACATGCTAATTTGCACATCAAATGTGGGTTGATAACGAATCCAGGAATCAACAACGGTATGCTCTTGTACAAGGAGATATGGTAAGTTGTTCAAATGTATGGTCAAAGCTATCAAATACAAATGCAATTCCAATGAAAGGGTCCAAGATACCGTGTATTTCATCAAAACAATTACATGATTTTTCTTACCTCTACCTCCTTTTCTAAGAGTGCTAAAGTGTTTGCAAGGCAAGAAGTCAACTTCTATCTCATATTTGTTTTGTTATTACCTCTTCTGTAAGCTTTACGTAGACATGATCCATGGCTCCATGGACCAGCAACAGATTGACCACATTGGTGAAGAAGCACAGCTTTTCCTCTGGTTGGGTGAGCTGATTTAAATCTACCACGGCAAGCTCTCTCGTAGCAGAGACTATGTCCTGATACTCCTGACTGCTGACTGCTAAGACAATCCCGGTCAAATCGCACACCTTACTAGTTGTGTAGTTTTCTACTTGACCTATTAACATATTGAATTTATATGAATGAATGGTAAGTTCATATATGCTTTCTTAATGATAGACACAGGGTATCTAAAAATAATACAGATTTGACAAAAATATTAAAGGCACTATCAGTGATTTGCTTTATCAGAAAATAAACAAATAAAAAAATAAGATTTTTGCATGTCTGAAACAAGTACAGGTACCCAAAATATCCTGCAAATGATGAGGCCAGAAGCAACCTTATAAGGACAAAATCGGATATATTAGTCATTACTGTCCATACGGACATTTACTACAACATGTAACTGAATAGAGATTCATATCTTTAAACAATGCTGTTTTCTTCCTTTTCTGTCAATTCTTCAGTTGAAAAAAAGTAACTTATGAGAATTCTACAGACTTATCCTTCACTTTTAAGGTATTCCTGCAAATTTCAAATATTTTGACTGATGAATCACTGATAGTGTCTTTAACAATATACTGCTGTGTTTGGGGATGTTTTGAATTGCAAAGCAAATACATTTTGATAGCTGCATAAACTATTTTTTATCTAATTACCTACACAGCCAGAATCTTACTTATGTGCTACCTATACCGCAGTGTGAGCCAGTTTTGGTGCAGTAGCTGCAAGATAAGACTTCCAAAGAACACCAGTTGTTAGATGCATAGTGACGTGTTTACTTAACAAACCTACCCTCATGGCTACTCTGTAGCTGTCCAGTAGATGGAGAAAGGGTAGATATGATGTGGACAGTACAAAAGTAATCACAATTCTACTTCATTTCTAATCCACAGTTAATATATTGCTGTCTGAATAGTACACATATTGAGGGCATTGTACACTAATTCTAGCAGATTTGATCATTTTTCAGGAATATCATTACAAACTTTGTGCATCATCCAAAACTCAAACCACATAGTACTCAAAATGACTATATATGCCAAAAGTATAAAAATAGACCACTAGAAATACCATACACGCTGAGAGCCAGTGTAACCACATAGCTACTCTGCGACAATGCAGACTGCCACCGGGTGTACACTATTCATCTATGCGGCAAAAATACACTGGATTCCTGGCCTACAAGTGTCCATCTAGTGTGTCGGTAATCCGTGTCTACTCAGTTATAGCTCTGTAGCTACGACCTTTAAGAATCTGGCCATGTAGTGCATCAAGAGATAGAGCCATGTAATGAAATGGTATCACTTTCCTGTTGATTTTGCACATCTACCAATGCTTTGTGTTAATAATAAAGAAGGAAGCTTAAAATGACTTGCATAAGAAAGAAGTAACTTTTGAGTACTCAAAGGATCAAATGTTGTGGAAAATACCAAGCTTTTAATAATGAAACATGCTTTATTCTTATGTGTTTCCGTAATCAACTTCTGCTACTTGGCTATTTTAATCCACACTGTATCACTCTTTGATATGAGCAAAGAATAACAGCAAACTGCATTGGATCAGGTCCACTTATAAATACAGAGACAACAGCTTACCTTTCATGAGTGTCATCAACCTGCTAAGTAGCTCTCTTGCCACAACTTCTGGATGTCTGACTGGTTCTGTCCAGTCATCAGTATCATTCAACACCTTCTGCAAGGACTCACTGGTAGCAACTGGTTTGAACTGGCTATGGTTAACAGCTGGTGGTGGCAGCTCTGGCAGTGTTTGCTGTGCTGGTTGGATAGAAATACAGGGACAGCAACTTTGTACGATGATGTGGACGAGGTTAAGTTTAAGTTGGTTGGCTACTCCTTCCAGCCTGAGAAAATCAAAGGTCAAATATCAAACTACACTTCCATAATTCTTTATGGATTGTTCTGAATTTGCTACAGAGTGCACTGCAATGCAATTGTTTCTGCTGCAAATACTCTTACTTCTCCTACAGCAAAGGTCACAGCAGGACAAAGTAGGTCACAGCAGATCAAAGCAGGTTGCAGCAGGTCACAGGTCAAAGGAGGTCACACTAGGTCAAAGCAGGTCGCAGCAGGTCAAAGGAGGTTGCAGCAGGTCAAAGGAGGTCACAGCAGGCAGCAGCAGGTCAAAGTAGGTTGCAGCAGGTCAAAGTAGGTCAAAGCAGGTCCAAGTAGGTCACAGCAGGTCAAACTAGGTCACAGCAAGTGGTACAGCAGCTTGCAGTGAAATGGCTTCATTAAAAAATACAGCAAGTAAACATGTGTCATCCGCCTGGTAAGATGGCAGTCTGGAACATGACCTCAGATGACCTTTGACATTGGTCCATGACCTATGACATCATCCACATGAGTGAACCCCTATTGCACCAAGTCTGGTTTAAATCGGACTTAAACCTTTCGAAGACATGAAAAATGAAAACCTAAACAAACAGGAACACACATACATACGGACATGCGCGCTATTGCAAAATCCCCCTATGCTTTTCAAGCCAGCGGGATAAAAATCTTTGAATAAAAAGTGTCTTTTTTTGCTTTTTATTGTTAAGCTGCATGTAAAAAAGTCGAAATTGTCTATCATGTCAATGTTGAAAAGCATGTCAACCATTATGCAGAGTGGTTCGTCAGGAATTAACAACTCTGCACCCGACGTACATGCTCGGGCAGCTAAGACGCCCTCGCAGGATAAAATACACGGACGTGTGGGTGCATCGTTGTTAATATCTGATGACCCACTCTGTATCATGGTTGATTCCCAACATGGATTGAACAACATGGATTGCAGCATTACACAGCAAGTGTGAGATTTTGACCACCACTCATGCTCCTGGAGCATAGGTTGTGGCAACCGTTCCAGAGCAGAGCTATTCATTATATTGAGTGCTGACCACAATAGCAGTAGCGATTTATTCCGTAAATGTTATCAAGGATTAGAACTGCAATTCTGGCA
The DNA here is from genome assembly GCA_023653785.1 of Ophioderma brevispina. Taxonomy (NCBI): domain Eukaryota; kingdom Metazoa; phylum Echinodermata; class Ophiuroidea; order Amphilepidida; family Ophiodermatidae; genus Ophioderma; species Ophioderma brevispina. The sequence continues at coordinate 75,690 of JAMKCH010004399.1, read as the reverse complement.
CACCAATCCTCGCTGGTCTTGTGGTTAGGTAGCTTACCTCATGATACAGTAGTCTCGGGTTCGAATCTCGCTACTGCTTCTTTTAAAATATATAGATTTTTCATTATTTTTTCAGGTTAGAGGGAAAAATTCTTAGTCCAAAAAAGATAAGAAAAAATAATAGCTGCCCTTTGAGGTTAGTGAGGGAAACCTGCTCCTGGAGCATGGGTGATGGTCAAAAACTACTGCGTGTATATTACACATGGGCACAAAGATGGTACACAAATTGATATGCATGTAGAAAGGCTTTGATAACAGTCTACACTTCAACACAAGAGAAGGTGTGCAGTGAGAGTTTACCTGACTGGGGGTATCTGGTTCTGGAACATGAGTCTGCCAAGCAGGAGACTGGGACTCTCATCCAAGATGCTGAATGGATTGGGTGCTTTCAGGTTGCCACTGTGAACTGGCCGGTTGAGACCTGAAACAATAATGTGATTCATATTGAAGAAGACTGGCACTGGATCACAAGCTGGCATGTTTGTATCTGTAAAACTATTCAAAATGCACTCACTTTAACCACACATGCACACTCACCTACTCACACATACACACTTACATGCACACATGTACACCTTTAGGTTTGGCATACACCGTCGTAAGACACTAACCTCTTACAAAATGCTGGCTTTAGTAGCTCTTCAACCAATTATTTGGCACCATGGGTTCAGAAAGCCAACCTTTATGCTTTAACCCCAAAGTCCACAATTTTGCCTATTGGCTTTACAAACAAAACTTGGTTTGAAGACAACCTCATCTAATATTTACTCCCTTGTAAGTGGGGACTGTGGCCAGCTCAAAAATTATAGTCGTATTTGGAAATTCATGATAAAAGTATGCATGCTACTCTGTACTTCATGCTATGTTGGGATCTAACTTGTCCATTAACCAGATCATAGATGCAAACCTTACCAAAGCCACAAGTTGCTCTTATATTTAGAGAATAAAAGATAGGATTTGTTGCTTTGCCTATCTAATGTTAGTTTAGTTAGTTAGTTAACCCAAAGTTTTAAATCCGGTTTTGTCCTCGTAACAAGGGTGGCCGGATACACCTCACCCTCAGCAATACTGCTGTGTGAGGATTTATTGGAGCAAAAGATAATTGACCGGATGCCCTTCCTGACGCCAATCCACAGTTTTCGGCGGTGGGCCTAGCCTTTGGGCAACCACGCCCATCATGCAAGGCAGCATGTGCTAGATGGCCACCATTAGCTCTCCAGAGCTGATGCCCTTGTAGGTAGATCTTCTTTTTCATTCTACCACGGTAACCAGCTACCCTCCTCATCAGATTTCCTTAGCAACCCGATGGGGGTGTCGGTTTTAGCTGCCGACTCGGCCCTGGGACAGGTAGTACTGGTTACCAGGATACCAGTAGCAGGCCCTCAAAGGAAATCTGACCTGACTTAAAAATATTGTGTCATAATGGATGGGCAGTCTAATATTTTGAGTAGTGGACCATCTACTACAATTTGGTTTTGGTTGTTTTAATCACCGAAATAGTATAATAGTAGTTAAAAAGGCAAAAATATTCCCCCGCTGTTAAAAATGAACCAACCCGTACTAGCTGTGTGCACTGCGTAACCCAGGTGAGTAACCTTATACACTACCTAATATCATCTCATATAAGATAGGCAACAACCAATGATATTGTGTGCTTGCTTACTAAACCCTGCCCACTGAATAAGAATGCATTATAACTCACCTGGGTGCCAATCTTTAGCTTCCAACAGCAATGATGCAAGAACATTGACATGATTATAAAGACTCGACATGTAGTTAGCTGTCTCTTGTTCCTTTCTCTTGCCCCTCTCCTGTGGAAGAGCATACACAGTATACCATGCTGTTGTAATTTTATCAAACAACTGTAGCAGGTGTTTGGTGCTTTGATGCACCAAGGATGTCTGCCTGGACTTTGTAGGTGATGAAGCTGGCGAACTGTCATGGAGAGCTCTGGAAAGGTGGTCATTTCCTGAGCTTGACATTGGTAGATCAGAGGCAGAATTTCTTGAGTTAGGTTCAACTGGTAGCAGAAACCCAGTGGGGTGAGTCTTAAGGGCACGGCTTAAGCTGCTAGTAGCTTTCTTCAGGTCTAAGTGGTTGTTGATCTGCAAGCACAGGTTGGTCACGTCTAAGGGATTACTTGCATTGAGCAAGGCATCCCGTATACTATACTGATAGCTTTCTTTCAGGACATCCTGACGTATATTACAATCTGATGTCGACAGAGTTATGAGGCTATGCATCTGGTGTATGAAAGGAACAACACCAAGCAGTGTCGGGGATTGCTCTAACTTGGAACTACTTCCTGAAGCAGCCGCCAATGATCTTTGTCGGCTGACGGGCTCTGGTGGGCTAGATTGAACATTTAGCCTACCCTTAGCCACATCTAGTAAATCTCTACATGATTGCCATGATTTACATGAGGTTATCGACAGATCAAACACAACCATTGCTGGTACGCGGTTGTCTTCCAGATGCTGCAACATGTCAATGTGACCCTGCACCTTGGGCTCTTTTTCAATAACCTTCTCAGCTTGTGGTAAAACTGGAAGAGAAGAAGTTGTCAACAATTCATCAACAATACTAGTAATTGTTAAAGATGCCACTCCCGCCGAAGCAATACTTGCAATGGCAGATAATTTGCCAGTCGTTGACTTGCTAGGTGATGATGTAGCAGATTTCACTTTCAGTCTTTCATCGGCGGACTGTATTCTTTGAACGGCTTTTTCCCAGAACTCGGCAAAGAAGACCTCTGAAACTTCTGGCCTGCCTTCCATTTCAAACATCTTGATCACCTACCCTGTTAAGAAGTAGCATCAATTATAGCTGTTTTATTTAATCATTCCCAAAACGACCATGGACGTATGCATTTAAAATTCCACATACATGGAACTTGAATACTAGTCAGCCCATACAATTAACTTAGAATTTAAAGGTCCAATGCCCGATGCTAATAGCCTCATCCCCAGAAGCCCCAACTTTTTACCGGAAGTGGTCAACATTTTGGAATCAGAAGAAGCTACTATTTTTTCCTCATTTACCCTGTGAAATCTTAGACCAAAGGATGTTGGTTTGAAGTTATGAGTGAAAATGTTAAAATGACCATTTGGGTCGACCAATATGTAATTTTACACAGTATTCTATGGTGCAATTACAAAATCATGTTTTTAGCTCTCGCATTGAAACATTGGCGTAAAGCTTTACAATATGGGTTTTTTGGAGTGAGGCCAATCTAGTTAAAATGATATCCTTAAATTCGGGCCATCCCCCTTTAATCTCCCACTTCTTGCTCACTATACCTGGCTCTTAATACTTGGACATCTTGGGCTAAGTAGCCCGCTCCCCACCAAAACAACGCACCTTTGGATTTCAAGCACAATTCATGCAAGAAATACATGTGCATATATTACATCAGAGAATATCATGTGTAGCTTAAGAGACACTCGGAGATTTCCAGAAAGAACGCCACAATGTTTTTTCGAACCCGGTTTTTTTGCATATTTGTAATGTATAGGTCACACCTGAAGTGCAATAGAGCCGAATACGTCGTCTTTATGTAAAATAATATGATGTTAGTACTTTCTGTCGTGCCGGACAGAAAGTCAAAGCAGTGGTTTCTATGGGGACAATTACGACAGTCAGGCAAGTTCAAACAAGTTGCTGTTTTCTTTTGTACTTGTTTGTCCAATAAACCTTTGGAACGTTTCTGGTAGGTGGTCTACAATCACGATCCTGTGGCAATTTGAGAGAATTTGTATCCTAATAAAATCTCCTCCTGTCACTTTAATGGTACGTATGCCTGTTCCAAACCCATCTGGGTGTACAAGGCTTTTTTATGCCTGTGTGCACTCAAATTTAAACATCGTCATGGTTTTAACATGTAAAAGTGCAAACTTTATCAAAATATTCTGAATTTTTTTATAAAAAAAAAAAGAAAAAAAATAATGTCAAAAAAATAAATGATTCTAATCTTATTCCAAAACAAGAATGGAGCTGAAGAATCAACTCCACAGTAAGGGTTATTTTTAAACATTTATATATGAATTAACGAACCAGGACAAAGGTCATATGTGGACCAAGGGAACCCAGTGACCGATCCAACGGTTGTAGTTGCTGATCAATATCAACAAAAGCATGGTTTGTGCTTGGCCAACTCTCGAACTGGTTACCGTTTCGAGTCCGGCCAAGCTCCCCAGTTTTTTTTTTACACTTCTGTGCCACTGGCCCACTCCAGGGAAGATTAAAATATTTCACCCTTGGTTACCTGGAGTACAAGTATTTATTTACAAAACATGAAGAAGTTAATATATTTAAATATGATGCCTTCTGATAGGAAAGCAATGGACACCTTACTTTAGGACTTAAATCTATCACTCCTCTACCAACCTAAGCTTGTTAGCTTAGTTGGTTAGAGCACCGTTCTAGTAATAGGGAGGGTTGCCAGCTTCAAATACGGCCAAGGCCCACCACAGATTTTTTTCCAACACTTCTGTGTGCTGGCCAGCTCCAGGGAAAAGAATAAGAAATATAAAACTTGTAAAACAAAATAAAAAAACAAATATGGGGAAAATTCAAAGCGTCAATGATATCTTCTACACAAAGAGCATACTTGAGAACAGAACTTGGAACCAACCTGTCTGCTTGAGTGTAGCTCCCTCGTATAAGGCCACATTTCTCAGCAGCATGTGTCTTTTAGTTACAACATGCGTGTATTATGTGTATCACGCAAGGTAAACTTTCTAAATCGTTCCTGCTGCGATGTTCTCCCTTCGTTTTCGTTTCTTACTCGGTTCCACTTGATGTTCCCTTCCTAAAAACAAGAAAGCATGTCCTTTTATTGTCTATTATGTCATATCAAGGAATAACATATTAATTGAGTGGTTAACAAGTAAAAATAGGACATGTTAAAAAGTAACATATGCAATTATAGAATAATACTTTAATCGAGAGCAATTGCCCAGTGTCTTTGTAAACTGCTCTCGGGCGGGGTATTGGAAATTGAAAGAGGCTATCATGCGCATCAAAAGAAGCAAAAAAAAATGGTTATTTTTTCAGATTATGGGGCACGATTACATATATAATAATGTGAAAAAAGGTAGCAAAAACACTGTGCTGAAATCTAAAAAAGGGTAGACTTTTTCAAATTTGAACCGGACCATGGAGCTTAGATGAGTAGGGTCTGATTGGGAATCTCAAGTTTTGTACTGTATTCCAGCTCATTGTGTGTAAAAATAACGGTTCAGTACAGCGGCCCAAAACAAAATTTCATAGCAATGTTAGTAAGTACTACAGAGAATCACCAATAGGTTATACAGGGTGTCTCAGAAAAGAATACACCCTAAAAACTATAGGCGACCATAACTTCAAAAGGTAAGTATCACATTTGAGGGAAATTTAAAAGAATATTAAACCCAATTACTTTTAACATTTTTAATGTAAAATAAACTCATTGTCAGTTAGTTTTGAAGAAAAATATAATTGCGATTATTGAGTTTTTAACACATGTTAATGGACACTTCCAAGTTTGCTCTCAATAACGCAGATTTGATGTTAACTACTGCTGATTACTTGTGTTATCTGTTCAATCTGTCTTCTTTTCATTCCCCAAAGAACCGGCCTTGTTTAATATTTTGTGAGTTCAATGCCATTTTGTTCATTTTATTATAGCAATAAACAATTACTGTGACAATTATAACAAAATCCAACAAGAAAAACAAAACATGGTAAATAACAAGAACGATCATCTTTATTAGAAAACAATAAAATCTGTAGAAAATGTGAAATATGTTAGTTGAACTAGGGGTGGCACTGCATAGAATGAATTGAGAAGTTTAATCAATACTTTAATAGGTGGATAAGCTGAACAATAAGATTATTCACAATATTTTTTATTCAAATAAAAAACATCTTATTCCAATAAGATGGTGGATTCTACATTTAAAATAATAAAGGCATGATTTGAGTGCAAATTCAAAATTCCCGCGTTTTAATCTATACTCGTGTTATATGAAGTACTGGCACGAGACAATATGGTTGGTCAACATTTGTCGCCCATACAAAGGGCGTTTGTGGTTTTCAGATATGCCGAAACTGGTCATAACATTACTCTGGTCAGGCAGGAATTTATATTAAGATTCTACAGAAATCCTCCTTGCAAGAAGACAATCTTGAACAATGTTAAGAAGTACCGTGAAAACAGGTACAAGTCAAAATTTGAACAAGAGTCGCTGTGGAAGGCGGAGAACCGCCCGAACTTTACAGAACATTGCAGTCATCAGACGAAGTCTTTGTCTAAATCCAAGACAAAGTTGCAGATGTAACAATGTGCCACAAATACTTTGCATTTGTTGGCATGCTGGATATACAAATCTTGAAGGCATTTTATCAAAACGGAAAGTCTACACATCTGAATCAATTCTTAGCAAACAGATAAAGGTGAACATTTGGTGGTTGAAAACATTCTTAGATTTTTATAATGCAAAACCTTGTTTAATATCAAATTTTACTTCATTTTTAATATTAATTTCAAAGCATAACTTTTCTAGAAAGCTGCCTGATGATATGCAAAGCAATTTGCTTGGATTGGCGACAGCCATGGTATTAACATTAATTTGTCAAAAAGACTGAAGATATCACTGACATTTCTTCAATTTTCTTCAATTTTTAAGTGAAAAAGAAAAGATGTAAATTTCTTTTGTAATGTATATATGTGCAATATTATGTTGAACCTGGTGCAAAATATCATTATCTTATTTTGTTTTAAAGAAATAAAGTGAAAAAGAAAATGAAAGTAGTATTGATTATTTATTGCCTGTTCTGTCTGAATCACTTCATTACAAAACTTGGAAGTGTGCATTGACATGTGTTACATAATCGCTTATTTCTTCAAAACTACTGAACCGAATCGAGTGCTGTTTACATTAAAATATTGAAAAATAATTGTGGTTTAAGATTCTGTTTTAAATTTATCAAATGTGATACTCACTTTTGAAGTTATGGTCACCAATAGTTAGGGTGTAATTCTTTCTGAGACACCCTGTATGCTGGTACTGCTGCTGCTTATTCTACTTGTTTAGGGGTCAAATATTGCTAATACTTGTTAGGGGTAGGATTTTACCTATGTCATACTTGTTTAGGGGTGTTTTTAGACTGATCAAATTACTGTGATTAGATTTTGAAACTTTTACAAGCTTTGCGATATACCATTGTTTTAGCCTTTGGCTTTTAGCCTTTGGTTTATACATAAATGCATCCAAAGATCCATACTATGGCAGTTAATGCATAACATGAACAGTTAGTTATTTGTGTGTACACTACCAACCATAACATATAACCCTCATACCAATCATATTCCTTACCCTAACCGAAACCCCAACACTTTAGAATGCTAAATCCTATCTTAACATTACTTTGAATGCAAAAAATATTAGCCATTTTTCTTTTTGTATTTTTAACAACATCTCCTAAACTGGTATACATCATAAGATATAGCCAACTTCATGAAGTTGTGTTAGTTCCATCTGTGACACTTTCCCGTTGAATTTGAACATCTAGGAAGTCAATTACCAGAGGAAATTTTGATGAATTACTTAAAGGGCATTTCATGATCCACAGCCTTGTCCCCTCAACTTACCTACAAAAAATTGAGGAATTTCATATCATCTGATCCACTGGCCTAAGTACAGTATCAGTGCCTAATCTTATGTGCATATTTAATTTACTCTTACAGAAATAAAATCACAATTGTATATTTTCTGTCCATAAACAGACAGACAGAAATTACAACACAGTGGCCTATGGGGCAGTGTGATAAGAACATTTGCGAGTGTCATCTGCCGTCGCAGTTTGTGAATGGGGCCAAAGGTCACATGAGGTCACAAGGTCACATGAGGTCATCCCACCTCACCCCCTCTTTTCATCATCATGAAGTCACCCCACCTCACCCCCTCTTTTCATCATCGTAGTCCTTATGGAACTCAAACAGCATGCAATATATTAAGGGTTAACATTTTGACCGGCGAAAGGTCACATGAGGTCACCAAGGTCACATGAGGTCACCAACATGTAACCTCACCCCACCCCTTCTTTCCACCAAGTTACATCATCGTAGCCCTTACGGAACTTATACGGCATGCAATATATTAAGGGTTAACATTTTGACCACAGACCCACACACACACATAGACAGACACACAGACATACCACCAGAGTAATCCCTATGTGCCTTCTGCAATTCTTGCAGACGACACAACAAATCAACTGATATTTTAAAAATAACATTTTCTTGAGGATATCTATAACCGTAAACAAAAATGAAGGTGTTAGGATCATGAAATGTATTTTTAAGAAAGAGGTAACTTTTGTCAAATAGCCCAACCAAATATTTGGAAAATTACCAGAATTGTAATGATGTTACATTACAGCCTTTGCTTCTAAACTGTCAAACAAATCAAACAACAAAATATGACAAATTGTTGAAATTAAATAAAACACTCAAAATTTTAGGGTCTTCTGTACCTCTTAGCTTTTGCTGAATCTGACAAAGACAACATTTTTATTGGGAGACACTGTACTCTTCTCCTGACTGCCCCCTGATAAAGGGCTATGATTGTTGTTACCTCTCTATGTTAGTTTTAAGCTTAATAATGGTGATATCTGAATTAATCATCACCAAAACCATGTACCTACAATAATTATGGTAAACACCATGAGAAGAATGAATGTTATTCCCAACACCTATGTGCATTGTTACAAGATCCCCTGTGACCACAGCATGATACTGTCATACACATTATTGAGTGAACATCCCAAAGATTTCGAAAAGATAAAAAGGGGGAAACAAAACCGGGATTTTTCTGTGGGAGTTGATGCAGAATGCATGGCATGCTGTCTTGGCATGCCATCTATTTGTATGTACAAATGATTGTTTTAGCAATACTTTATAAACCATTTTAGGTAACATACTGTTGGATTAATAATTTGATAAAAAATAATGGTCCGATTGGAGAGCATGAGCTAGAAGTATTGCACTTCGCATCCTGATGCATGTTGATCAATTTATGCACCAAACCTCTGCATAGCTTGTTGTGTTTGCCACTTGTCATATGTAGCAAGTGTTCCACTTAGCCATTCCTGCTATTCAAATACAGCTATTTCTATTAACTTAAAGGTGCTTGTTCCGATTTATGTGTATTGTGTTCTCTACTTGATACGAAAGCCTGGCACTTGCACATACTCCCCATCAAGTACCGTGGGAATCAAGCTTGTGGATTTGACGGTAGAAGCAATAATGCATATTGCAAAGCCCTATTCAATACTGTGTTAATATTGATGGTTAACCATTAAAACAGCATTTTTTGGTTTATATCTTGAGAATGAAATGGATTTGAGGGCTGAAGTTTCAGGACGACTGAGAAAAATATGGCCTTTCATCTGATATCAAAATCGATACTTCTGGGTAAATCAGGGTCCTAAAGACGATCGTGAAACACAACCTTAAGAGGTTTGATATGTGCTTTTGAGTGCATCTTTGATCACCTACCCTATTATCTGTAATAAATGCCCCCCAATATATGCTCCCCTCATTTTTTTTTAACAATTGTTCCTAAAAATACAAAAAATCATGTCATTTATACAAGTAACCACTGAAAATTAACAATTGTTATTTTGAGATTGGTGGTAGATTTGCCAGCCTACACAGTCTGTGCACAATTCAACCATTAAATTATCAAATTTAAGATACTCTTTTAAAAATGCTTTCAAAATTAATGTTGTCATGAGGTGTACACACACACACACAAATACAAAAGCACTGCCAGGCGTGTAACCAGACCTGAGCCTACGGGGGGAGGGGAGGGGGGGGATGGGGGGGGGGGGGTTTTTTTTTTTTTTTTTTTTTTTTTTTTTTTTTTTTTTTTTTTTTTTTTTTTTTTTTTTTTTTTTTTTTTTTTTTTTTTTTTTTTTTTTTTTTTTTTTTTTTTTTTTTTTTTTTTTTCCCCCCCCCGCTGGTTACGCCACTGAGCACTGCCTTATGGAGGAATGTGTTTGTAAATATCAGTGCCACTCTAGTTGTTTTTAATAGCTGATCAAAGATACACTCAGAACCACCAAATTCAAACTCAATTAAAATTCCAATTTGACTAAATGACTTCACAACTCAGCTAAAAAATTCAAAGACACATCAAGAACTACCTCTTTGACTCAAGGCTGATGTCAAATTCACTAAGCCATTCCACTTACAGGATTTAGAGGCATGATAGCTAGGGTTCTGTGTGATGTTTGTCATTGGGTGAACTTACCAAAGGCATGATGCATTGTGCAATACTTTTGTGATACTCGTTTGGGAGACATTAGTTCATTTATACTTTGTTTTGTCTCGAGTTTGGGGGTGGAGTCATGGATCGACTTTTGCATTCGCTCTAGTGTTTGGATTGCACCGCCTTTGTTTGCGTGCGTAAATGCTGCAATCCCAAGGTCGACGCATGCGTTTCTCAAGTGCAAACCTAACACGCGCAGTAATGTCACCCCCAAACTTGAGATCGAACAGAGTATAGTGGGTAAACACCAAAACTGACAAATCTGGTTATGTATATTATTAATTGAAAAAATGATTTTAGGATGGAAAATAAGATTCAAAGAGATTTAAAACAGGAAAAAAAATCAACAAAAAAAGACAAAGTTTGAAGAACAGAATGGATACTGACAAATTGAACTGGTTTAAAATGTATGCAATAAAAAAACAGCACAAATCTAAAAGAAAATGTGCTCTGAAATCTATCACATAACTTCAATCATAACTAAAAATAAATAACTGTAGAGAGGGTGCAGTAGAGTATGCATACACTACCAAAACTATCAAACATCCTGCATAGATTATGTCACCTCAGTTTCTATAAATGACATTTGAGTGACCCCTGGTATATCTTGGGGATATAACTGAAAATTTGGAACAAAGTCTACTTTTAGACAAATTTTTCATAGATCGGTTAGCAATCTAAGAATCTAACACTTGTGGGCCACATTTGTAGTCACTTAAGTGCTTTGGGATTGTGAATCTTGTGAATTATCTCAAATATGAAGATCAACCAAATTATAAAGATTACACACAAAAAATAATCAAAAGTGATTTCAACCAACTTTAATGCTAGTCTTTTACAAAGTCCCTGCAACTTTGGCTGCTTACACAGAGAAACTCCCTAAAAATGCCTACTTTTTTGGCCGCTTTCCATCAACTTTGACTTCACTTAAACTTTTCAGTGAGATCCCAAGATAGATCTCCCTATAGAACTAGAATTTTGTTGTATTCTTAATTTGTATCTCTCTTTTTGTAACTTTTCAATTAAAAAAACACATTTCTGTATTTTTCTGGAATTATGAATAAGTACTTGCCTACTGATTTGTAATGGGCGACATGATCATCACAGCTTAATGGTCACAAGCAAACCACACTGAATGGATACATATTATCAGAAATGCCAGCAGCTTCATAAAAAATCTTAAAGTGGGGTGGGCATAATGAGCAGAGTGTGAAACATGTGGGGTCCTGGAGCCTGCCATAGGGCAAAATATTTTTCTATTGAGCAAAATGTTTTTCTGTAGGGCAAAATGTTTTCCTATATATCTAAATGTTTTCTTGTAGGTCAAATATTTTTTCTGTAGGGCATCCGATGCTTTATCAATAAGTGACCCTACAGAAAAACTTTTTTGCCCTACAAAAAAACAGGATTCTGACAACCTTTGCCTTGATTTGTGAGGTATTGGGTCAATTTCTAGCCCAAAATTTTAGTTATATTTGGACAAAATCCCATGACTTTAATGACCAAAATCAAGCTTTTTTCCATTTTCAAAGAAAGATTAAGAGATCTGATTCTACCCCCCCCCCTTCCCAAAAAGGAAAGCTGGCATCTCTGTATTACACCACACGAGTCAGTATTTTGGATATTATTTTCCTGAGGCAACATATCTGTTGAATATATTAGTAGGATATGAGGAAGGGGAATGTGACTTTAGGAGTACAAAACACTTTTATCATGCATATAACATGCAGAACACAGACACATAGTCTAACCTGTGGATGGTATCTCTGAACTGGGTGACGACAAGGCTGAATACATGGGAAGATAACTAAATTGGCCTGTGGATTGCAATGCAACAAAACATCAATCATAAGCTGGGACTAAGAAAATTAAAATGAATCATAATTAGGCACTTGCACATTGGTTTTCACCAGACTGTGGACCTGCACACATACACACAAAAAAAAACCACACAAACACACACACACACACACATATGGGTGCATGCATTGTATATATGCACATAAACACACACACACACACACACATGCATGCACTGTTTTTCCTATCCAACCAAAGATCTACATTTATAGAGTTTTATGAAATTGGGACATTCCCAGTTGATCTGTAATCTTTTGTAAGTCCTTACTTTCCAGCCCCCATTGCAATGCAAACAAATATTTCTTTGATCAGGGATTATATCTGGTTGGCAGTATGTACCCAATTACAGGAACAATTTTCTGGTGCATCCATGGTTGGAAAGGCAAAAGAAGTGTATGTGTGTATGCACACACACACACTCCGTATGTGTGTGTGTGTTTACACCCACCCTCCCACCCACTCACACACACACACACACACCCTCACACACACATACACACCCTCACACACATACACACACACTACCTATGTAAACTTAAACTTGGTAAGAGTAGGCCTAAATACATGGAAGCAGAACTAGAGAGTAGCCAGCACTCCATGGCATGTACAGTGAAGAATGCTTTGATATCTGCAGCAATTGTGCCCTTGAATGACAAGTCGATAAATCAAAATGTACTTCAGTTATTACTAAATAATACAGCCATCAATAAGAAGTTTTATGTTTTGAAGGATTTGGCCAAGTTCCCTATATAACAATTACATATGAGACTAAAGTGAGCCTAAGCAAAACTAATTTAGATGAAAATGCCATGCAACAGAACAATGAATACTAAGCTGGCATAAAAAGTCAGGTAAGATTAAGACTTTTTTCCAGAAATTCAGAAAACAACTCAGCTTTCTTTCATATGACATGATTACATTAGTAAGAAAATCATCCACACTTACCTGATGCACTTCTACTTCGATTTTCATGCCTCTTCTTCTTGCGTTTTTTTCTCCCTTCACAGCTCTCCCCATCTTCTCCATCGGAACCTTGGACAACACGTCTCCACTCTTCATCGCTGCTGCTTTCATGAACTGTGCTGGTTTCACCCTTTGAGAGTGTGCGTGCACGTGACTTACTTTGAGAGACCAGTTGAAAGCGCCACCAGGCTTCATTGATGTGCTGCGTGAGTTTTGAAATGCGATGTGCCAGGGTGGATGTCTTGACAGAGCATTTCATATACTTGGTGATGTCTCTCGTTCCTTGAGCCACCTTCTCTTCTGCCTGTTGTGGCTGCTCCACATTGGATTTGCTAGCTGATGTTCCCATAAGAACAAACTTTGTTGATGTGAGATCTAGCATACATTCCTTCAATACACTGATGACATCACAAGTAAAACATTCACTGGCCACAAAACCAACTTTGCCTTGAAGGCTCAAACTGCTACTGCTATACTGACTAGCCTCGGAACTGCCATTGCCATGCAATCCACTAAGCCGCTGTTTCAGAATACCAGTGGCCGGAAGATTGTACTTCTCTGCTGATATTTTCTCAAGAGGCTCACCTTTTTCACCTTCAACCTGTACTTCACCGTCCTTAGATGCAGCACCTGTAGAGTCCAAAGTTGCCTGATGGAAAGTGACTTCTTTGATACTTTGTTGCTGAGACATGTGCTCCAATCCGAGCTTACCAATCTTGACATGATCGTGGTTCTCTACGCTCTCTAAACTTGTGCAACTTTTATTCTGCCACTCCTCATCGACCAGTCCTTCTTCTCCGCCGCTGTCAGATTGGGCACCAGTTCCTTCAGAGTAAAAGTGCTCATGACGAACAAAGAGCAATGAGAAGATATCCTCCAAGATCTCTACTCGATAAGTAAGTGGGAAGAGTTCAGATAGGTACTCTTTGGCAGCTTGTAACTTTTGTGTGACATGGATTCCCCAGGCAATATCAGAGTCTGTTTGCTGATCTGACTCCCCTCTTGAATTGACCATGGTGGATCTGCCTGACTGAGCTGTTTCTTTGAGCTGTGTCATCGGGCGATATGGCCATCCATTGTCCTGACACACACTGTATTCTAGTGCATCCATGAAGAGTCTACAACAAATAATAAAAGACGACATAAAAAACATTACAAATATACTAAAGGTGCATATTGTAATCCATAGCCTCATACCACTGACTAATCTAACTTAATTTGCTTTGTACTCCCAGCATCATCTAAACCTTAAGTATACCTAATCTTACATGCACACTTGATCTACTCAGCCAAAAATGCTGAAGTTTTGTATTTTCTGTCCATAAACAGGCAATAGCCGATGAACAGTTTAATACAATTATTTGCTTAAACACCAAAAATTCATAATGCATGACTGGAATCAATGAAATTTTGGTAAAGCTCTTTTTGAGGAAATCTATCAAACCATAAATGAAAGAGAATGTGCTAGAGTATTAAAGTTCACCTTGTAGAATTCACACCTCTAATTACCCCTACCATACTGCCGAGCATTGTTAAAATAAGTGACAGTAGGACACATCTCTAAATTAACCACTCCAAGAAACCTTGGATTTGCCAAAAATGGCTGCAATTTCTGCTAGAATGTTAATATGGTTCTGCTTAAAGGAGTATATGTGAATTAGAAGCTGGGAATTCCCATGCTTGGCAGGTTGACGGCATGAAGATCTTCTCATTTAAAGAGACATGAGGACATTTCCAGAGAGAGAAGCGCCCTCAATTTTTTTCGAACCCAGGTTTTTCTGCATATTTGGAATGCTTACCAATGTATTAGATCACACCTGAAGCCAAATACAACCTCTTTATGTAATAAAATAATGATTTAGTAATTTGTTGAGCATGACAGAAATTCAAAGCATGGTTTCCTATAGGAACGATTAGGATAGCAGGGAAGTTCAAAACAAGGTTTGCGGTTTTCTTTTGTGCTTTTTTGTCCAATAAACCTTCAAAACGTTCTCAGTAGGTGGTCTACAACCAATCACATGCAATTTGAGAGAAATTTGTATCCTCAAAAAATCTCCTGTCACTTTAAGGTACCAGTCACATGATAGTGAAGAAATCAGAGTTTCTTGATGTTGTGTTTGTACATGATATTATAGGCAGTTTAAAGGTACATTTCATGATCCTAACACATCATTTTTAGTTTATTTGCTAAATTTCAGTTGATTCTGATGGTGCATTTTGATGCTATTTGCAAATGTTTGTATCATGCTGTCCCATAGGCCACTGTGTTGTAATTTGTCTGTTTACAGACAAAAGTACAAAATTACGAATTTCTTCAAGGGCAGATCGAATTTGCACATAAGATTAGGCACACATACCATACATACACCAACGGTCCAGCTGATATAAAAATCTCAACTTTTTTATGTAAGTGGGGGGACGAGGCTGTGGATCGCAAAATTCCCCTTTAATTAGAGGTGTGAAACCTGTAACAGAAACAAGGTGCATGTTAAAAAGCAGTTGAAATCTTACATTATTTTTTGATAATTCATTACTTGGTAGAGGTTCCCACTTATGGAGTAAGAAATTGCTAAGTGGTCCTTCTAGCTGGCAGTCCACAAAATTTCAACACTGATGAAATAAAGAGTATTACTCACTTGATGGTAAGAAAGCTACGGTATATTGTGTTGTCCCTTTCCTGCTGTATGCTAAGGTGTAAAGGTTCCTCCACATTGCTAGCAAAGCGTACACACTTCTCTTTCTCCCCATCATTGGCAAGTGCTTCTGGTTGTTTTAACTCTATAAAATATAGCACAAAAACAAATTATTTTGGTAAATTTAGCAGTTATGTCAAATATACAATGCTTTGTCAATTTTTAACAATTTTTTTGACAGACAGACATCTGTCTTGTAACAATACTACAGTAACCTTTTCTTCTGTGTTTCTCTTCTTTTTTAAACATTTAAGAACTTTGAGTTTGTTTAAATTTTGTAACACAGAATCCATCAATACATACACAACCAGCTTCTTCATAGTACCTTTTGAATACATCTCAATAGCGATTTAGGTATCAACAAAGTTTGCTATAGTCGCAATAAATATTGGAATTTAATTCAAGAGTTTTTTAAGTCTTCAAAAATCCAATTTGGGACAGCAACAGAAATTTGGTCTCTTTTTTTTGTGCACCCACACAGTATTTGGGCCCCTCCTATCCATGGTTTAATGGGGCATTGATTTATTGATCTGCTTAAAGCCTAAACTTTTTTGTAGGATTTGGGGTGAAGAGAGCCAATTTATTGATATCTATTTGCAATATTTTTGCTTGTTGTGGGGGCATGCCACCAACAAACCTTCATAAGAATTACTGTGGGGGGGACTGTGTCGTGTTAGGGTTAAGATGAACATTTGGGTATGTTCTATGCAGTCTGACGAAGACCCAGATTGGGTCGCAACGTAACTAAGACTTGTGGTGAGTTCAGTATTTGATTTACTTATTCATCTTTGTTTATCTATACCATTTAGGTATATTCCGGTATTTGAAAGGTGTTATTCACTATATCTATATCCCTGTGATAGTGTAAACCACAGAGAACATTCTTGGCTTCAACAATTTACTGGATAGCATCACAATTTCTCATATTCTGAGAAAATTGTTTGATTTTCTGGATAGTGTACCTGGAATATCTACTTGGTATTACAGCAGTGTGCCTTGGATTTCTTCACACTACACAACTATTGATTGCTCATCACAATTGATATAACTGATAACTCTTGAGTTTCACATGGCTGGTTTCATCACATTGTTGGGTTTGATCATCCTATTGATCAATCAATTTGAATTGACTATGGCTACTAGAATCTCTTATTCTAGACTAGACCTACTGGGGTTAATGCCTGCTAAGTGCCATGTCTCACAGGCACCCTTCAACTTTGAAACATTGAAAGAGCTAAAAATATGCGGAGTCCGAACCAACTCAGCGGGGGAACAGAGGTGGAAAAATCAGTGATTCATATGCCCATGGCTGCCGTACTGAACCTACAAGTAATTGGTATGATGGAATGCCCAGTCAGTTGAAATAATACCAGACATTAGTGAATAATGTTACCTATCACAAAATGGATGCCCTTTGCATTACTGAGATCTGGTTGAGGAAACTTGACCCAGTGTGTCATAGGCGCACTTACGCCCACCTGGTTACGCCTTCATAATGTTGGCCCCGGAACTCGGCTATATCATCATGGTGGGTATTGGCATCTTATACAAGGACTCACTTGGCCTTGGTTTGTACTGGACTTGATCTTCCGAGATACATTCTTTTGAATTACACATTGTCTCCAATGCAGTACATACCCTTTACATTGTCTAGTTTAGCAGACCATATCCATCTACAAAGAAGGGTTTAACGTCCCAAATGTTCCTTGAAGAGTTTGATAATTTCCTTGACTGTCAATCATCCTAACCTTGAAGTCCTTCTAATAGTGACTTTAATGTTCATTGATGTTTCTGACAAATCAGATGTGAAAAGGTTCTCCAGTAGTCTGTCTTCTGTTTTGTATGTGGCAACATCATGTCAACGAACTACCCACTCATCGTTGTGACCATACCTAGATTTGATTATAACGAGAGAGTGTGACCATCTCTAAAAAATTTCTCGTTGATTCTGTTCTTTTACTAGGATCTTACATAGTTTCGTTTGTATTCTCAATTTGTCTAAACCTAAGAATCCACAGTTTACTCATCCGCTTTCTCACGTACAGGAAATTGATCCCTAACCTTTTCTGTTGCCCTAAATCTAGGATGTCTTCCAATCATGAGTCAGGATTATTTATTCCAATTCCAGTCAAAACTCCTATGAAGACTTTTAATATTGCTTGTAGGGAGGTACTTGACAAATATGCCCCTCCAATATAAAGACAGAGAATTTTAAACATCACCCTTGCTTGTATGGTAATCAAGTTGATTTTGTGCGAAGGGAGAGACGGCGTTGCGAGAGAAATGTGGCGCAAGAGTAAATCTGCAGAGACCTTTAGAACTATAGTGGCCAAGAAAAGCAGTTAGGGAGACTGTGGTCAAATCAAAAACTGTATATTTCAAGACAAACTTAAAGAACTGTACACTAAGGACATGTCATATTGTAAATGAACTCTTGAACAAAATACAAACCTATGCCTGAAACACGGGAATGTCCTTCTCTTCTTGCCAATAACTTTGTCCAAGTTTTTCATTCGACGGTCAACAAAATTCGTGGTGAAGTTGACAATCTTGGTACAAATCCTCAATGCTTGTGTCTGTCGACATCACAAGTGGTTCCATGTAGATTTAATCTCAGTGAATTCAAACACGTGTCTGAGGCGAATGCTAACTATTGTAAACCAGTGTCCTAAGTCATTTCTTTAGATAATTCTGCCACATGCTATTTAAACAACATATTTCTGATCTATTACCATGTCTACCCGGGCATAGTAAATATTCTTTAATCTGCAGGTTCTTTTTCCAGGCAACTTCGCAACAGTAATTCAACCTGTGTTGAAAAACCTTCGCTTGAATAAGATATGTTGACAATAAGACCTGTTGCTACTTCTCTCATTTCTAAATTGATTGAGAAATGTGTCACTTCACAGATACTTGATCATGTTAACAACCACGAACTTTCAGAACCATTGCAGGCATGCATATACACCTGCACAGTACGATGACTTGCACTAGCCCAGGTGCGTAGTGATTTCCAACACGCTATTGATAATCAGAAGGGCCATTTTCCTGATTATGTTAGATCTCTCTGCAGCATTTGACACTTTGGACACTGATATACTCTTGAGCCGAATAGACCATGTGAGTTCGGCCTCAGAGTATCTGTGCGTGCCTGGTTTTCATTTAACCTTAAGGATAGATCCTGCCGTATTTCTGTCTCCGGTAAATACTCTGACAATATACACCTAGAATCTGGTCTACCTCAAGGGTCTGTACTTGGGCCGCCTTGTTTTGTATTTTATACACACACTATCGTCGTATCCTCTCGTCACCACGGTGTGAATACCAACTTTATGCTTGATACATCCAGTGTATCTGGATGTCGATCCCTTAATTCCAGGAGACACTGTATGTGCCTGATTCAAACTCTCCCGTTCGTCCCTTCCTGAGTTAACCAGTGGATGAATTGAGATAAACTGAAATATAAATCCGGATCAAAACAGAATTTTTTATAGCTTCAATCAACCACATGAAACTACTTCATGATGTAGAGCTTCAGCGGGATGCTGTTGCTATCTCCATCTGATAATGTTGCTTTGGGCGTTATTTTTGACAACCCAATGTCAATGTCTAAACATTGTCAGCCTTGCTAAATCTGTTAACTGGCAAATTCGAAACCTTTATGAATACGTAGATTCCCTAGATTTGATAATGTGCTATGTTGTTAGACATTATTTGTTCTCGCTAGACACTGTAATCTGTGCTCAATGGTAGTAGTACTCAGAAGAACCTCAACCTAACTCCAAAAGCTTCAAACAATTGTGCTCGTCTCATATTCCCGTATCCTAGATTTACTCACATAAACCAAAAACCCCCCCCTCGTTTGAAGGAGCTTCACTGCTTAGTATCTCGATCGTATTAAAATTCAAGACCTTTTATATGTTTATAAGGCACTGAAAGGCTTTGCCCAAGTACCCTCAGTGAATGTCTGGGTGGTCAGTAGATTCACGTCCTGGGTCTGTTACCACCATTCTCTAGCCACCATGGTCTCCACTCTCTGTTCCTAGGACAACATAAAATGTGCTGGCGACAGGGCCTTTACAGTGGCTGCACCAAAGCTATGGAACCAAATTCCTATCACCATCCGTAGTGCCAGTACTGTGAAAAGTTTAAGTCAATGCTCAAAACTCACCTATTTCAGTAGTTTACTCATAAAGGCGCTTTGTATCTATATGAAAAGGCGCCTTTCAAAATATAAGTATGTATGTTATGTTGTGTTATGTTAGTCCACAAAATATAATCTGCTTGTTAGGGTTATGACTGGTTTAGTTACACCACAATTACACACTCAACAAGATGCTGCTGGAATTTATCATGGATTTGAATGAAATTGTGCCAACCTAAGGCAGAATGCTTTTATATGCTGAGAATCTTTAAATGACATTCATCTATAAATACTTGCTCCCAGCCACCAGCTGTGATTATACTTCGTCCACCTGAATTAAGGAGTGATATCATAGCTTTTGCGCAGCGATTGTGTATGCGTATCGCACACGCCGACTTTGTACGCTCGCGATTACAGCTGCGGCTTACTTCGACGTTTAAGACTGCATGATAGCTATAATGTCACTCTGAGTCAGGCCAGAGAAGTATAGAAGATAGATTATGTGATATGATCTGGGAAAACCCATGGTGCAAAATTTATATTTTGAGGTTTTTACTATCATTGCAAAGTTTGAAAGATAAAGTTTCCATAATTTTTACTTCTTTCTTCTATGATACACATATCAAAAGTTATGCCTTATACAATCTGACAAAAACTAAAGGCAACATAAAGGTTTAAGGTTTTCTTTATTTTTTCAAAACTGTCCAGTGCGACATGTGGCGGGTTTTCCCAGATCGCATCACATATCCTACCACTCAACTACCAAGCTGTGGTTGTTTGTGCGCATGTCAAACACCCTGTCGGTTCCAGCGGTGATAAGTGTTGGACTGATGCAGAACTCGAAGCACAGAATGAGAGTCCAGGCCGTGGAATAATTCGCTAGCCTTAGGATCGATGGAAGGGTCCAAACCACTGGCAAGCATCAGGGGTCTGTACACACACCAAAACGGACAGTATTTAGTGTCAAGCAATGTCTCAAACTCCCTTTAAAAATTGCAGACAGCCAAACACACATTAGCATTGTACTTCCCAGGTTCCCAAGACATCCACCGAAACTGCTATACCCCCAATCCAGATTAAAGGTGCATTTCGCGATTTCAGCACCTTCTGTTTTGTTCATTGTTCACTAGATATCCCTGAAAAAAGCTTATTCACAAAATTTGAGTTGATTCCGATTTTGCAGTTTTGTGTTATGAACAATTGCTTGTTTCCCACGGTCCCATAGGCCACTGTGCTGTAATTTGTCCGTTTAGGGACACAAAATACAAAATTGCGAATTTTTACAGATGCGACCGAATTTAAACGTAAGATTAGGTACACGTGGATTACTAAGGCTAATAGTTCAGATGAGATAAAAATCTCAACTTTTTTTAGGGAAGTCGGGGGGACGAGGTTGTGGATCACGAAATGCCCCTTTAAGGTTGTTTTGTGTACTTAAATGATCAGTGCAAATGAAATCAGTGCAAAGACTAAAGGGGTCTTATTTCTGGTTTTCTTGCTTACTATCATTTAATCAAATCAAACAACTACTTAAAGGCACTATCCGTAAATCACTACATCAGAAAATAAAATTTAAAAAAAATACAAAATCAGACTTTGTCATGTCTGTAACAATAGGTATACTTACATACCCTAAAATTTATAAGATAAAAAGCAACCTAATAAGGACAAAATCTACCATTTCAGTCAGTACTGCCCATACAGACACCTACAGCAACATGTACATGTAATTCAACGGAGATTCATATCTTTGAATGCTGCTGTTTTCTTCCTTATCTGTCAATTTTTCAGTTGGAAAAATAGCTTACAAGATTTCTACAGACTTATCCTTCACTCTTAAAGTGACAGGAGGAGATTTTTTTGAGGATACAAATTTCTCTCAAATTGCACTTGATCGGTTGTAGACCACCTACCGAAAACGTTTGGAAGGTTTATTGGACAAACAAGCATGAAAGAAAACCGCAAACCTTGTTTTGAACTGGCCTGCTATCCTAATCGTCCCTATAGGAAACCATGCTTTTAATTTCTGTCGTGCACGACAGAAATTACTAAATCACCATCTTATTACATAAAGACGGCGTATTTGGCTTATTCACTTCAGGTGTGATCTAAGCATTCCAAATATGAAAAAAAACTCAGGTTCGAAAAAAATTGAGGGCGCTTTTCTCTGGAAATCTCCTCATGTCTGTTTAAGCTATTCTTGCCAATTTCAAATATTTTGACTTTTTCTGGTGCATTACTAACAGTGTCTTTAAGTCCTAAACTTCATAACATATGAATTATGACACTATATATGGGTTAAGCTCATAATTTATACTGCCATGATCTTGAAAGAAATGCAACGCCACAAAGGAATTTTAGTACAAAAGCCTACCTTGCTTTCTCCAAACACCACTGCACTAGTTGTACCTGATAAGCCAGCTTGTTACAAGCCTGCTCCAGAAGAGGGTCTTTACTTGAATGCTAGATGAAGAGTTAAAGAGATATCATAAATAATTACACAGCGGTGTAGCTACTTGCCTTATACATGCAAAATTTAGGGACATTTTCACAGATTTCTTTACTGCAAGATTACACATTTGAGAAATTAACTTTGACAAAAGCTTTTATTATACATATTGCCTCACATAATATTCCCTGTTCATGTAGCCACAAGGGAAAATGAGTAAGGCCTAAAAAATGTTTGTTTGCTGTAACGGAGGAAAAATATATGGTTGGTTGGATTTTTTAAAGATGAACTTCACAATGTTACTCTAAATTCAATACAATATACTAATTACAGTTTTTTTTTCAATGACATAGCAAAGATCTTATATTTTACTTATAGTGTTTTTTGGGTCTATTTTTAATGGGTTTTTTTTTTGTCTTTCTGTTAGTAAAAAAAATTGTGAATGAAAATCATGGGTCATTTTATTCTGTGCTAATTTGCATATAAATTTTAGAGTCGGCAGTTTTTTTAGGGTCATTCGGGTAACGGCAAACAAACATTTTGGGGAGCTTACTGAAGCAACTGTTTAATACATATTATGTATCAACATTAGCTTTTCATCCATTCACCATACCTCGTCCATTGCAAATAGTGCTTCTAGTAATTTATTAGCCTTAGCACAGCTGTTCACATAGTTTCCAACCTAGGAGGAGGACCAGCGGCTTCAGAGGATGAAATTCATCTGGTACGCAAGAGTTTCATTCCTCAAAACATTCCCTCACGGATGAAGATAAGCGAGGTGTACCTGGAGAGAAAACAAGAATTTGGAACACAATTTTAACCTTCCTCCAAATCAAGTCATTTTGCAGATCAAAGTTGATGGATTAAGTGTAACTATTCAAGATTTCTTTACATCCTGAACAATGCTAGCAAAACAAGGCTAAAATAAACCGTATTTACGCGATGCGTAAATAATGTCCCCACGCCAAATGTCGCATCACTAACATGCGATACATGCAACTACAACACCTTCTCCAACACTCCACCCCTCCCCAACAATCCCTGCAACCACAAACCCACCCCCCTCCCCAACAACATCTCACCTTCTCCCCAACCCGCCACCCCCTCCAACACTCTGCAACAACCCATCCCGCAAACACCCCCCGAACCCCGTCCTCACACCCTCACACCCCAACCACCCCACCCCACCCAATAAAACCCTGTACCCCTTTCTCCCCCCACACCCTGCAACACCTACACCCCCCCAACACCCCACAAACACCTCCCCAACACCCCACAACACTCCCCCCCCACAAACATAGCTTATCGAAAATGTTGGCGCTATCACCATCGACATCGAATTGTCGATGGGCATTTTACACAGTGTCACCCTCCTGATGAAATGCATTGCGGCCTTCTTCGGGCAAACCGTCCGAAATGCAGTGAAAAGCATCGCATCCATTTCTCGGGAATGTACGGCCCTATGCAAGAGAACATCCGTCATTTTCCTTGCCCGTAAAGACGGCCCAAATTTAACGAGGAACATCGCGTCATTTTCCGTAAGACATGGGCCAAATGCAACGAGAACATCGCGTCATTTTCCGTAAAAAAATAAGAGCGTGGGGCCCCAGATGCAATGAGGTGCCGGATGTATGATCCGTGGAAAAGAAGGGAGGGAATGATAGCACGGGGGGCAGTAGGACCAATACGTAGTAATGGTGTAGGGGTGAAGACCGAATAAGGCGCGGACTAAATGACATTAGTGTTCTCTAATGATCCGCATATATACCTCCTAAAGCCAAGGCCAAATTTAATCAGTCGAGACTGCTCATAACACCCCTTCTTCCACCAAGTTACATCAATTGTCGCCCTTACGGCACTCCAGATAAATCGTACACAACATGGGTTTAACATTTTTCTCACAGGGGGGGGGGACGGAACGAACGAACGGTACGTGACAAACGACGGACGACGAACGAACGTACACTGCTCATTTCATGGTCCCCTGCGAACTGTTCGTCGGGGACAATAAATTGATACAGAATGTAAATTTACATTACTATTTGGGTCCAATCCACAGTAAATTTAAATTTCTGGCTTCAAATCAATCCCCCTTAAATTTAAATTTCTGGCTTCAAATGAAAGCCAATCGTGTTATATAATACACTTTGTACACTCCTCTTGAGATTCAGCAATGAAATCCTGTAATCTCGCTTTGTAAAGAACAGTGTTTGAGTTATTTTTGACACTTAAGTCATGAAGACCAATGTCTTATTCCCTCTTTTTCATTCTCTAATTATGTTTTTTGCGTAGAGATGTGGAACTATCATTCACTGTATAGCTGCATAAATCTTAATGGATTGGACCCAAAATGGAAGATCACCTATGTAAATGATGAATCCTCCGTAATGCTTGGATTCAAATTTCGCAGATAACAGATAATTGAGCTCCATGTTGAAACCAAACACTTGTCTGAACTTAGAATATAGAGGCCATGTTCATATAAAGTAAATAGATTTTATCTTGTAATTCCACCCCCCCCCTCTTTATATTTTACACTTTTGTACATTGCCGACACTTAAAAGTACCCACCACAATGTTTTCCAGAGCATGTCTTCCTCCATTGATCCTACTGAAAGACATCTCCTTCCAAGCCCACTCCCTGTCCTTCATCTCCGACAACCTCAGAGTTTATTGACATCTTGTGACATGACCTCCGCTTAGACTATGGGTACACAGAAGGCTGTTCTCTTGGTCGGTGCAATTTCTCTTGGCAATTGCAAAATTCACTTATAAGAAATGCACTACGGCGTCCCATTAAGGTGAAAGATACTGTGAATGGTAAGTGTGCTTGGTTTCTCTTGGATGAGATTGAACAAAATCAGTGAAGAGTGCCTCTAAAGGAAAGTTTGTTCTCTCTGAGGGGATCTAGAGGAGAGGCATCTTATCGTTGTTGATGGCATCTTTTGCCATCTTGTTTCACTGGTATCACAAGAATTCAAATCTGCCGTGCATCAATATCAGTCTATATAGAGCTGCTGAAGACCTTGATTGTATGAACTCTTCAGGGCTTTGGATTGATTATCCTTGAGATGCTCTAGTATGGAATGTCCAAGAATTGGGTTCTCTTTCAAGAGCCGTTTGAGGAATGTGTGCGTTTGATGTGAGAGAGCGGGCAACTCTGAGGTCCGGATTGACAAACTGGATGGAGAACTGCTTGTATACTGACTTCTACGAACCTGAGAAAAATAGTTGTAAATTTCCTGCAAAAAAAGAGAATTACATTAACATGTGGTAACTCATGATTTTACCTGCTTTTGTTTGGTTCTCTAATTTAGGGTTAGGATTAGAATTTTGAGATAAGGTTAAAGTGACAAAGGAGAATTTTTTAGAAAATAAATTTCCATTAATTTGAATTTGAATGGTTGTAGAACCGGAAATGTATCAGTGGTTTATATGACAAAAATTACGAAAACTAAAATCTGAAATTGCATGCTATCCTTATTGGTCCTTTAACCCTAGCCACTCCAAATTTCATAAAAACTCCTAAATGCCACAAAATACCACAGTCATTGGTCTGCCAAACCAACAAATACCACAAAATAAAATAGGGGAATTTCATGGTTTCTATATGAACATAGAGGAAGTGTATGACAAGAATCCCAATTACCACAAAATACCACCATGTAGCAAAGTGTGGTATTTTGTGGTATTTGGTAGAATTATGGTTGGGGAATTAGCTTGTATTTCTGTCATACACAACCGAAAACGAAATCATCATTATTTTACTTAAGACAAGTATTTTTGACTTACAACAAACAACACCCTCGTAAGTGTGATTTAAAAGAAATCATACTCACCAGGTTGTGGATTTTATATTTTTTACATGTATACTTACGAATGATCCAACCTTGTGCATTTTTGTTGCTCAAAAAGCTGAGACAAACCCCTATTATTGTTGCCACATTAAAAATTTTCGGTGCGCCCATGCCTGTAGCGGTCCCATGCTAGCATCGGTTACGTCCCATACGCCATCACTGGCAGCCATCCACTGATCTCTACACCGGATAGGCAGTCTCCACGCGATTGAATGCGAGCCGGTGATTATAATACCTGAAGTTGCGGCAGCCGTCCCTTTTTTGCTCTAGCCATAACATTCACCCACGTCGTTGCACGGGTTTCCTATGGGATGAGTATACAGATAGATGCCTTATAAGTACTTTTCTCTGCCAATCTCTGAAAAAAAATTATCACATTTGCAATTTATGGTGTCAGGTTTGCCGTTTCCCTTGCCTGTAATAAACTGTGAGTAGAATGTAAACGAATGTAATTTAGGCGAATTTTTGGGACCGATTAGTGATGATGGGTACACGTCGTAGCCTATACACTGGAAACATAATACTGTATGCAGTTGCATTGCCACTGTACTAGAACATTGCGCTAAAATGCTATAACTCCGTGGGAATACCAGTAGGGAGCACTAATTCTAGTTCACTATAAATTATATTTGGATTTTTAATTTTAATTCATTGAGATTTTTTTCGCTGGATTACTGTAGAATGGATCTCAAAAAAATTAGGCCTACTGGGTAGCTGGTGCTTAGTCACACTAGACTACTATAAATCCCAAGGTCAAGGAATTTCAGTTCCTTTCAATTTAAATGCCAATTCCAAGTTTGATTAAACAATGTTTTTGTGCAGTTATCTGACCCCATAGACTGCCGTGCATTCAATTTTATCTTTACTTCAAAAGCAAGATTTTATCCTATGGGGGGGGGTGGGTTCAATCAGGGTTTGTTGAGTTCCCGTGCTCATTCCAGGGGTTCTGAAATTGAGACCCTAAAAGGATAACAAGCCATTTTCAGTGAAAATAAACCTCTAAAAACGGGAGTCTGAACTGAGCAAGTTTTGTAAAATTATACGTGTCTATTTTCAGGGTTTTTTAAAAATAAGGGACCCATTGCAGTAAAATATCCCCTTTCGGGACCTGTCTCAATACGTGACGAATACCTTAAATAAGCCAATATACCAAAAAAAATTCACACTCGGGCGTTTATTTTGCTGATAGTTGGGTTACTTTCCTATTTTTATTCAGGGAAGCCAGTCACATCACAACGAAATTTGATACCCCTAGAACTTCCTATTAATTGTGGAATTGTATAGCACTAGATGTTGTCCCGCATTTGCCGCTATAGTCGCTCTTTTTTTGGAACGAGCATTGGTCCACGACCAAATTTCAAGACCCGGAATTTTATTCCAATTTTTAAAAAGAACGTGCATGCCTGTACAAAGATATACGAGGTCTTTCCCAGAAAATCGGGGGGGTGGGGGGGGTAAACCACCCCCTGTGATTTTTCCTTTTTACACATCCAATTCCTCTAAATTGGACCACAAAACTTTCGTTTTTCTCTTTCAATTGCATGGTATCCAAATGAAGTACCAGATTCCCAATATGAACATAATTAAAGGAAAAGAGTGCAAATACATGATATAGGTGCGGGGTGGGTTAGTAAAGCGAAAAATCGTTGAAGGTGATTAAATAATAATCTATTAATCACCTCGTGAATCTTTGCTAAGTAGTCAAATCACTTAGGGCCTTCTTCTCCATGATTAGTGTTCTGTGAGCTGAAAACACCTGAAATATGGCATTTTAAGGACTTTTTAAAATATTTTGATCATTTTTGTTCGAACTACCCACCTATACTCTACTCGAAAATCCAACCATATTGACAAAAACCTTGACAGACGTGCAATTAATCGCCTAATTCTGTCCCTTTTCCATAGTTTCACTATTCAGTTGTCAGTGCACGATCGGGTTCTTGGTAGAGCAAATTGGCCGCCGTGCCATTTCCGGTTTCCCCCCTCCTCACGTTCGAGCGGCTAGCCCTATCCAGTGTATAAGAGATCAGTTCAATCCATCACTATGCTATGCATCCAGAATCCTTTGCTCATTTTTGGGTCCCTTCCCCCAGGCTCCACTTGCGGGAAGGGCCTGGCTGAGGGTTACTAGTTGGATCATTTCGTAAGTAATACATTGTATAAAATAGAAAATCTCACAACCTTGGTGGAGTATATTCTATTTTAATCATTATATACATTAAGCGAAATGATCTCAACTAAGTGCATGACTGCCAAACTGGTCACTAGGTGGAGAAGTGGAGCTGGTAGTCCTCATTGTTTGCGGGGTTTTTCCCTCCATGTGAATTAATGGACAGCTGCAATAATTTTGCACCAATGTACAGCCATATATAATAATAACATATAACATGTTAACATAAGCACATCTATATCAAAGCACTTATGGTTTTTAAAAAAACCGGCATTTCCCAACACAACATTATTAGCGATGTTTGATAAGATTCTAGCATCCCCTCCCTCTTTCTCTGACTGCTTTGCTGACAGGATGGTTTTGGGGGCCCACGATTGGTTACTTGAAAGGACGTCCTTCATGTAAACCTTCTGGAATGTAGTAGCGTCCTCCCTCCTCCTGCTTCCATAATATCAGATTAATGTTCACGTCCTAAGTGAAAAGCCTTTGATGTTGCCTGACTTCTTATCTCTTGAGCATGAGGGTTAAGGTCGATGTTACTGTCCAGTGACGAGGCTTTCACTTCAAAGCATCAGAGCATGAGGGAATGACCCAGCGTGATGTTTGCTTTGTAGCAGGTTGTAAGTTTAGTTTAGTGATGAAGAGGTGGTCAGATATTGAAGAATCCATAGATTTCCTTAAGAAGGCATAAGCGGTGGTAAATAATGTCGGAGAGCCTCGGCTGACACCAACGTTTATCTCGGTCACCAGTAACCTGGAAGTCGGTAAGAACTATAGGCTGAGAGCATAATTGAGTGGTCTGTGTTTTTGGCCATAGAATCCAGCACGAGGGAGTAGAGTGACATTGTTAGAATCTGAGATTGATCATCTATTCTTGTCTGTAGGATAACCGATGGATTTCTGAACACCGCTGGTAGATGCATGCAGCCATTCAGAAGGAATGCTGCCGTTCTAGTTTTTCAAAGTCGAGAAGAGTGGTGCTTTGTCCATGGTTCAAATGGTTCGCCTGCGACGTACTGAAGGACCAAAGAAATCCACCGAAGGAGTGAGCTTTCTAACAGTAAGGGCGTTATTAAGCTCCTTCAATGAGATCTGAGAGACTTTCCTTATCTTCTCTAATCATGTCCGGGTTATCAAGAATAGTAGAGATGGCAGAACGGTAGTTTTCCTAATAGAGTTGCAGTTGGAGGTTTTCTGAAAAAGAGATAGGTCAGGAAGTTAGCCACGTCTCCTCAGAGGAATGCGGATCACCCTTGTGTTTTCTGAAGCCAGACGTTGAAGCGCCCTAAAAAGGTTTCCCCCCCCCCTACTATTGTAGATAACGGAGGTTGACTTCCTTCTTTGCTCCTGCCGCCAGGGAGGCAGCTTCCCCTGAAAATCCTTTCCGTTTGAAGGGCTAGCACACAGTCAAGTGTATAGATTTTTAAGTCCTTTGGATCGACACTCTTTTTGTTTCTTTCCGTCCACCACAGGTTTTGCCTTAAAAGAAAACAGTCTTGGAGTCTTCTAGCATTCTGACCAGTCTTTAAAAACCAAACCAGTTACTTGGCCAAAATGGGGCTACAACAAGCAGCATCTTTGCCATTCGACCTTGATTGCTGGAACTTTGTTAGAACTTTTGCCAAATTGTTATCGGTGGGAAAGACCTATGCAATCAGGTTCTCCCCACTTATGTAAAAAGCAGTCTCTCACCCAGGCTTTCTTGTCCAGCTAGCCACGTGCAGTATGTGGAGTTGTGATTCCTTTTGGTTCGCAAACAGACCACCATGGGCCTGTAAAGTCTAAGAAAAATCATCTGGCATACACGGTTGATATGCCACGGCCACATTGATAGCTGAATACGCTATCTTTTTGGCTGATTTTCCTCTGGAAAGGCTCTCTGCGATACTTGATAAACCTGGAGATGATTCCGCCTTGAGGTTAATCGAATGATACTGGCACCAATTGAGGAGGCGGATGGTTGCAGTATACATGAGGATACTCTTGTACCTCCTTGGTGGTTATGTAGGCAACTACAGTGGAAATATTGTCCCTGATCTGATTTTCACTGACTTCCCAGAAAACATCTGTTTGAATCGCTTTAGAGCGTGACAACAGAAGACCGCTATTTAACTCTAGTACATTTAATATGGAGCTTCCTTATCTTCGACCACACTGCCCTTAGTTGGGGACTATTCAATTAGATTTCCACAAATGTCTTTCGAAGCATCCGTTGTTATTATACCCTTGTGAGGGATCTTGTGGAACCTCTTTCCTACCATAGATTTCTTGATTGCTTAAAAAAAAACCATCCGTAGGGGTGCTTCACATCTTGGTTTAAAGTTACATGACGGTGTAAAGTCGTGATGGTAGTCCTGTAGTACCCTCCGAAGGTGAAGTGGAGTCGTCTCAAAATCCCCAACCTGCAGAAGGTTAGAAGGTCTACCAAACTTCCATCATCCCTAAGCAGCAGCGGAGCCCAGCATGAAGCAGAGAAAAATTCCTTTTTCAGAATGACAGAATGCAATCTTTCAATTTCGTAATTCTTCTCTGTAGGAAAAGCTTTGGTCTTCTTCAAGTCCAATGGCTCCCAAAAACGCACGCCGGTCTTGACTTGGGATAGATTGGATTTCTTATGTTTATCATGAATCCCAGTTCTTTCACTGTCTTCACAACCAATCCTAATTGACTTATCAGACTTGATTTTCTTGGAGCTACAATCAACCATATTCGTCGAGATAGACAAAATTTGGAACCGCCTCATTCTAGATGTTCCCGCCACTTGTCTTTACCATCTTGTAAAGGTAAAGGGGAGCAGTTTGAAAGTCCGAATGCCAGAACTCGAAACTGGTAAGACTGGTTGTCGAATCTGAAGCGAAGCCATCTTTGATGAGGATGAAAAAATGAACATGGAGGTAGGAGATTCTTTTTAAAATCCAATGTCGCGCGAACCAGCCCTCTCAAACTCCTTTGATGACAGCTGAAATTGTTTCCATTCTGAAATGTCTCGGACAAATATATCGTCAGAGGGCGTAGATTATGATAAGTCTGAGGTCTCCTGTTTCTTGCGATCCATGAAGAAAATCGAATAGAAGCCTTCCATAGTCCTTCTTTTGGAGATTGCATTCGTTCCTTAACAATTCCTTCACTTCGTTCTTTAGAATCATAGCCCTTAATTCTCTTTTGGCATAGGCTAGTGCAAATCTGACTTCATGTCATCAGCGATGAGCGTAAACTAAACCAAAATGGTAAACCCTCTGAGATGGTCTTGGTAGAACCCATAGATCTCGAGGTTATCGCCTCCACGCCGGAAGGAATATCTTTAGAGGTTAGACATACGCCCCCCACAGGCGTCATATGGAGGTAGGAGTCAATTGTACCTTCCTCCCTACTCGCACTCACGTCTGGCGCCTAACGTCTGGAGTAGGAAGAATAACTTCTGTACTGGCTGGAGCCTATAGTTGGATTGCTGTCTTTCGAGTGCGTAGCTCGGTTCCCTCTGTTAGCAGGAGGATAACTGGAAGGGAATTCCTTCTGCGTTATACATAATCATAAGGTCTGTTATCTATAAGGTCTATATCTTGAAGAACCTCTAGTCTTGTTACCATTGGACTTCTTGGAAGCTTGATCTGCAGCTTTTACACTCGTTCTCTTCTTGAGAGACTAAATAGACCACTGTGTCCTCACAAAAAGATCTTGCCCTCTAGGAGTCATTCAGAAGAACTTCTTTGGCTGTAAGTTCAAGCGTCACAAGCATTCTGTCCTTCTCAGAGCCACCAATTTGTTAAGCAATCTTAGTAAAAAAAGCTCTGAAGAAACGTGATGACTGATCTCTCATTGAATAAAGGCATCTATCTTTCAAATTGCTTCTTAGAACAGCTCTACTTAGGCTCCAATATCCGTTCATAAGGTGGCTAAGAGACAACAAGGTTACATTTGAAGTTCTCATACCATCATGAGCAATCTGTTCCAGATGGCGCAGATCACATCCTGGCCCTCATTCCAAGAGTCAACCTATTGACAGGTAGGTGCTTTGGTTTCTTAGAAGAACCACCTTCAACACCGGCTGGTGGACATTGTCTTGGCTTGCATAAGGTCTTCACATCAGATTTCATCTTATCCCACAATGGGTAGGAACCAAAGGTAACTGAGAAGAATTCTTGTATCTTCCCTGCACGTAGGAAAGACTCAGGAATCCATCTGAGAAGGGGGAGTCCCCTTTCTTCTGATAGTCATTCCATATAGACTTCTGAATCTTATCAATAGTCTGTCTTAAGTTGGGCTGTAACCGGAATGATAGGTTTCACCACCTGCTTCTTACTATTAACTACGCTTAGCACTAATCCAGATCTGAAGTTTAGAACTTTAGTGATAGCAGAATCAACATTTTAATAAATCCACGATGAACCAAAACAACCGCCAAAAAGGGCGCAGCAACACTGGGAGATAGGTACTGTACATCCTCAAGTCTTCCGTCATGAAAGACTCGACATCGGAATAAGGAGCTTCATAAATCGGGACACTTTCTCTCAATTGTCGTAGCCTCATCAAATCAAGTCTTTCACCCAAGCTATCACCATGCGCGTCATTGAACTGGAATTGCCTTGACAGAATGTGCAATGTGCGGAGTAGCATCAGCCGGTATAGGTTGAGTAGCCTTGGTGACCTCAGTTTGGACTGTATCACTTATAAGGTTCTGGCATCGAGGTAGTCTCATTGCTGACGATGAATCCACTTGTAAAGAGGCATGAGAGGGATGGATCCCTTCAAATAATCAGACGTAACAGCTTCAGGATTCAGTTCACCATGGAGTGGAGTGCATACCTTTCCCTTTTAGTGGTTATAGATTCTTCTCTAGTCTTTGGAATAAAAATCCACATCATCGTTTAGGCCCTTAGATATATGCAATTACCGGCCATCCATCCATCTTATATCTTTTACATTCGAAGAACCATTAAAGAGGTCATGTCATCCTTTTACTAGAGGAGCGGAGCGTTTTTTGGTCTAAGTTTTCGATCGGCGGAGGAGAAGCCACTGCTTTCTTCCCTACATAATCATATCTGGGTCCTTAAGCTTATGAGAAGAATCTTCAACTATTTCTTGATCTTGAAGAATCCTCCCATCACAGAACTTGGATCTTTGATGTGAAGAACTGCCCGAAGGAGAACCTCTAGATCTTCTATAGTCATGACTCGAGATCTTGATGTCTTCTCTACTACTTGTATGAGGACTTTCTGGCAGAGAGGAGAAATATTCTTAACTTTAGAGCTGTCCTTATCCGAGAATGTCGGCTACGAAGACTGGAATGTCTCTCTGAAGAATACCTTTTTTTATTTTCAGCATGTTTCAGCAGAATTCACACTTCTTTCCAGTATATCGTCGTCTATGGTGACTACCACTGGAAGACTTACGTAGCGTACTGCGAACCCCTGGAAGACGAGCGACGTCTAGAAGATACTAGGGTTGGGTCTTTATCCATTCTGGTAACCCCCATGATAACTACGGAGGGAGAAGCACTCTTTCTGGATACACGACGACGGCTATCCGCTTGGTTTGGTTGGTAAGTATTCGGAGAACGAGCCACAGAAGGAGATGGTGACACCCTCGTTGACCCCATGGAGTATTGATGGAATAATCTTAACTAAATAACCACCACGATGGCGACCCGACGGAAGAATCGGCTGAGGAACAGTTGAAGTATTCACTCCCAGAGAACTACGGAGACGGCCCGAAGATTGACTAGATTGACGGACGGGCGGAGACTGAGAACAACAGAAGTCTTGGAAGTAAGTGGAAAAAGTATATTCCCTTTATATCGTCATACACTCGTGCGTCAGCAAAAGTTTAACTTTCTTAGGGCCCCCAGGAGGGGTAGCTTGTCCCCTCAAGAGGTCACGAAGACTATCTAACTAACTCTCCCGCCATCACCATATACAAAAGTCTCAGGTTCCCCTAAAATTAAATAAACATGACCTCGTCGGTATGTTATCGGTTATAACGGCGGCCGGCCCTTGCAAAACGGATTGAGTTAGCCTACGGGACGGGGTGCCGGCTCGAGATTCGTAGAGTTGCCTATATAATTATCAATCATTCTCATTAATACTTCTATATCTCATCTCCACTCAAGGGCCACTGTCCACTAGGAATCTGCGTGTCTTACGATTACCACCGGTACGGTTATTCATAACCATATCCACATCAGAAGGTCTTAACAATAGGCGCTGAGCCTCATTCACCACACCGCCGCCACGGGAGTCGTCCTCATTCCTTATTAACTGTAACACCACGGACGCCGGTGGACTGAGGTGTTTAAACGTTTCAACACCATGTATAGAGTGCAGACTGACTGCTCAAGTATTGTGAAGCAATAACCTGGACTGAGGCAGGATTTCTTTCTGTTTTGACTGTCAAATAGACCAGGCTGGATAATCTTTTCACTTGTTATGAGGCGGCACCGTTGGGGCTACTCAAACTCGTTGCTAATCTTCCATTCAACATCATCACCATGAAATGCAAGTAGTTGGATAGACCGACCCACCAGTCGGAAATAATCACTTAATCCACTCAGATTTTCATCATCAATGGCCCTTTATCATCATTAACTTCTGGGTGTGGCTGGCACGGAGTTTGCCCTACAAAACTGGTTAAATAGCCCTCTTCGCAGCAACCGGTGTTAATAGACGGATGGAGTCTAGAATCAAATGTAGGAACTTGACTGACTTGCTCTTGACGTAGTCTTGGTTTCTGAATGTAGAGGTAGAGACTTCACCGACGGATGACCCAGAGGGGGATGCCCTGACGAGATTGGTATAAGACGTAGCATTTGCCTTCTGTCTCTTAACTTTCTTTCAATGTATACGTCTGTTCAATCAAAGATTTCGATCTCCAATTCTGACCACATTCGTGTATATTACAAGGGTCCTTCTCTTGACCAACTTCTTTCTTCTTTCTTAAACTCTACATGTTCCAGCACCCTTTCATGCGGGTCCCTTACTCTCTTATCTTGCTTTCGAAGAAAACGTCTACCTACAACACCCGACATCTTCGAAAGTGGCTCTGTTGAACTAGGTGGGTTCATCATGCTGCAACATCAAAGGTAAAACATCTGACGGTTGTTAGTATTTGATTCATTTTTCGATAAGTGTAACCGCGCCGAGAATCAGGAGTTCCAAAAGGTAGTACATCATAAGGCCAAGGAGACAAAGTGGACGAGACAAGAGACACGGCCCCCCCCTAAAAAAAATTTAAGAACAATTTTGAGATTCCACAATCGGCAACGGAGCTGGAAAATACGGTGAGAACCCAAATGACATGGTTGCACGGCGAGGCTAATAAACAAATTGCGAAGAACAATAAAAATTAATGCAAATGGAGGCAGACACGAAACAAAGGACATATCCCAACAGCCCTGGCGGTCTGGGTGTGGACTTACGTAGGGGGGTAGCTAAACCTGGCCAAGGAATAAGCCCACTTATTACCCGCAGACGAGCAGTGCGAAACAATGGCCTGATGCAGAAAAACAGGGACATATCCCAACATGCCCTGGCGGTCTAGGTGTGTACTTACGTAGGGGGGGAGCTAAACCTGGCCAGGACTAAGCCCACTTAATACCCGCAGAACGAGCAGTGCGAAACGAATGGCCTGAGGGCTCGCTGGGCAGCCGATGTGAAGTTATAATACATAATCTACATCTGATACTATGTTACCATATTCCGAATTCCATCTCCTAGAAAGCGTCCGAATTCCACTCCTAGCCAACCTCCGGTCTAAAGAAACATCACAAACTGTCACCACCGCATCCATCATCCAAAACTCCGACGATCCGTAGTAGAGGTAGATGTTTATCAGATATTAAATACATAAGCAAAGCTCCGATAAATCGGCGATAAAGGGGAAAAAATTAGTTAAATATCCATTAAAATGGTTCACGATTTGTGCCCAACCTGACCCACAAAAAGAGCAAGGATTCTGGATGCCAGTGACGTCATGAATGGGCGTACCGATGCTACCATGGGACCGCTACTATGCAGTGCGCAACCAAAATTGTTAAATAATGTGCAATAGGGGTGTCTCAAGGAAGAAGGCCTTTTTAGCAAAAAAAAAGACATAGTTGGTCATTCATAATGTATATAATGGATAAAATAGGAAGGAGGCTTTCCACGAAAAAAAAAATGCGCCACTATTTTTTTAACCCGATTTTTTGCATATTTGGAAATGCGTTACCAATGTATTAGATCACACCTTGAAGTGATTAAGCCGAATATGCCATTGTTTGTATAATATAATAATAATTTCCTGCCGTGCACGACAACAGAAAATCTAAGCATGCTTTTCTGTGAGGATGATTACGATAGCATGCAAGTTCAAAACATGGTTTTGTTTTTCTCTTTTACATGTTTGTCCAATTAACATTCGAAACATTCTCGGTAGGTGTTCTACAACTGATCAAGTACAAATTGAAAGAAATTTATCCTCAAAAAATCTCCTCCTGTTCCTTTAACCCTCGTCTACCGAAGGGGAAAGGGGTGGTTACCACCATCCCTTTTCGGGTTTTTTCCCCGGCTTGCTAAAACCCCCTTTTTTCGTGCCAAATTATTTAATGTATTTGTCAATTGACATGTTCCGCTCCTTTTCATCCAAAGACAAACATCCACCGGGGTATAGGTAGGATACAGGGTGATCCCAAAGTGATGGATGGCCCCCCTTCGGAAGAGAAGTACCAACATGCCTAGCACGACACATGAGTATCACAGACACTTGATTTTGGTACCAATAGATAGCTATGGTCCTCCTCTTTCCATTGATACCAAAATGAGTACCAACATGCCTAGCATTACGTCACAATGACGTTATAAAGTTCGCATGTCAGCAAAACTGCCAATTTCCAGAGACACACAGTGTAGAATAGGGGAAAATTCAATTTTTCGCCAAAAAGGTTAGGAATATCCGATTTTCATGTGGTTTTTTGAGACTCTACTTGATGGGAAATGACTAGTTTTATATAATGAGAGCATTTTAGTGCTATAATAAGGTGTTATAGTCACTAAAATGGCAAAATATCAATTTTCCACCCTATATTCAGTATTTTCGTACTTTCCTCAACATATGACGCCATAGTGACGTCATAATGGGGATGTTGGTACTTATTTTGGTACCAATGGAGAGAAGAAACTCTAAGCTATCCTTTGGTACCAAATTTACAGGAATTGGATGTTCAGTAACGAAAATCACAGGGGGTGGTACCACCCCCCCTCGGGAGTTTTGTTACAAAAAGTGGCTCAGGTAGACGAGGGTTAATACATTGATAAGCATATAAATGTGAAGAAAACTCAGTTTGCAACAAATTTGGGGGGTGTACTATTCATGTAAACAAAATATTAAAATTGATTTTATGATAATTTTTTGAATGTGGCACCGTGACAGTGATTACAAATGAAACAAAAAGTAAGTGGGCCCAAATTAGCCTAATATTATTTCCATTTTGTTGAAACAATCTCTTTCAAAATGTTTGTCTTTTTGGTTGACCGAAATGCCTTATTTACAGCAATAAAACTAACACAATGTTAGTTCTTATCAATCTATTTTAATACTAAATGAGCAAAAATATGATTTTTTTTTTTTTATTGGGGTTGTGATACCAACACTTTTCATACCTAAGCGCTACCAACCTCCTTGCCACAATGCGCATAGGTTAAAAATAGACATAACATGAACTGTTCCGCAGTGTGCACGTGACTGGTGCATTAAGGCTTGCAATGCATGTTTGGTTTCGAACAGTGAAAGAAGTGATTTTGTACAATACATCAAGGTAAGAAATGTAATCAAAATATTTTAGTATTATGCATAGAATGCTTACGTGTGGTTGCTATACTGCTGTGTAATTAGCGCATACAGCCCAACACGCACAATACACAAAACTCTCTTGGGGCATTTCCGGTCATGTACTTTGGTAAGCAAATACTTGCATTGTATTAGTTTTGATAAGCCATTTTAAAACTATTTTTGTCAAGTCAACTTCTTCTGAAATAAACTTGATGTTTTTTTATTTGGTTGCTAACAGAAACATATCACCCTCCAGCTAAAGAAAATATCAAGGCTTCTTCTTGTGACTACGCCCAAGGCCTCTGGTCTGTTCCCGGTTATTTCTTTTAGATGGGGCACGAACAACACTTATTTTTGTCATTACCAATAATAACAAAACGAACGCGCAGGCGGACGCTGTTTCGCACATTACCAAGGTTCAAATTTCCATATAATTAAAATATTATACATACACCTGTGCGCATTATTTTGTTGAATACATTTTGAACTCTGTTTTCGCACTTACCAATGTCAAAATTAACATTATAGCAAACTGTTATTGTTTAAATATTGTCCACACATCGGCAAGCAAACTCCGAACATGCTCATCCGAGCCCATGCTATTTTGGAAGCCATTTTGAAATCTGCAAAAAACACCCTGTGCCCATCTTTGCGATGATAACTTTCTGCATAAACCACACTCCTGACGATGTTCTTGGATGCATATGGATCATTTTATAAGTGAGGTCCGCCTGGCGCAATCAACGAGAAAGTGCATTTTTCCACAGTAATTTAGGGCTGTCATAGGCTTGGGCGGTAAACACTAAGCATCCCACCAGTTAGCTCGCTGATTCAAGATGGAGGTCCGACCCTCTATAGCCTTTTATTACTCAAAACTTTGTGGACTCCTCCTGACATTTGATTTATGCTCCGGGATATTTTCTCGTTATCAACCTCGGCCCATCCATGTTATATAATTGCATAATCCACTCTTACCTTAATGACATCTTCTACTACATCCTTATCAATAGTGGCAGTGTACAGGATCATCCCACCACTCCACTTGTTATCCTCTCAGCCACCTCAGACATAGGTTGCCTGTGAAAAAAAACCAGAAAAATTCTGCTCCATAAAACAGACCTTGTGATTATTTATATGTGAATCCATAATAATATTATTAAATCCCAGAATCCACCTCAGATCCTTGCCTAATAGTCAT
This sequence comes from Ophioderma brevispina, assembly GCA_023653785.1. Classification (NCBI taxonomy): domain Eukaryota; kingdom Metazoa; phylum Echinodermata; class Ophiuroidea; order Amphilepidida; family Ophiodermatidae; genus Ophioderma; species Ophioderma brevispina. The sequence continues at coordinate 36,200 of JAMKCH010004399.1, read as the reverse complement.
ATGCCTCCAGGTCGCGGGCTCTCTGCATTGTTTGTGCACTGTTATTTTAGCTCGTATCTGTTCTAAGAACACTTCACTTAGGCAGAGGGAATGTTTGAGATCACATGGTATGCAAGACAATGTAGTATCATAATCATTTAGGAGGATCCTCCTTTATTAGACGGGAGTAGCTGGTCACTTCTGCACGATCTGTGTCTCGTACGCTCTTCAAGCAAAACTCTGACCTTTATTGAGCTAGACGCTGACCCCTGTACCTTGCTATGCGTGATACCCGTCCCTGAAATCAGCGAGCCATAGATTGGACGTCTCGCAGTCAAGTACCAAGGTACTTGACTGAAGTGGAGTATTCTTCTTCAAGTGTTTTTGTTGCCTAATTAAATCGATTGTGGCTTTCACTTACAGAAGCGTGGTACATTCGGGTGGTGTGTGTGTTTGCGTACTTTACTGTTGCGTTATGATTTTGTTCTAGGAAGTTTTATTTCTTGTGATTTTATATCTATTCAAGTTAAACTGGATAGAAAATGCTTAAAACTTAGTAAACGTGGTTTGATGTATTCAATAGGCCTATATCAAATTGTGATCGATGGGGGAGCGTTATTTTTAATTCTTCCTTTGCATTTTCTAATTTACAGATTTGCTTGAATTTGGAATTTTACTTTCCATAACGTAATCACTTCAAACATGTTCCGATGTTTTGCACTTCTAAATTGACAAAATCTACGTAAATGACATAAAAACATAAGCAAAGATTATAGAATTATTAAAATATCTCCCATAGGCCTAAAATACTAGTACTTTAGGCACTCTGAAATTTTCAACATATTATTTTTATACTTTTGCGATGCTTGGTAAGTTTGATCAGGGACATTAATATATATGTCCATGGTTTGATTAATTTAAAGCGATTCAAATTCATACAAGGCGGGTTCTCGAAACACAAGTGTCAAATGGTTGCCGATCACTTGATTATGATGATGAAAGTGTGGAAAATGATCGATTGAAAGAGGAGCCCAAATGAACTGGAATTCTTTTTTGAGAAGGTACAAGGTCGGGGTTACATGGGGGTCACAAAGGTCCATGGACACCCACCCGTCGCATCCCATCCTGACCCTACCCGGCACACTGATTTGTGAATGGGCCAAAGGTGAAATGAGGTCACCAAGGTTAATGGGTTCATCCGTAAACATGAGGTACCATGGTCACAGGGGGATCCCACCAAAGGTCCCACAAAGGCACCAAGATCAGATTGTAACCAAGGGTCACACCAGTCACACAAGGGTCACATGAGGTAAACAAGGGCACATGAGGTCACCAAGGTCACATAACGTCATCAATGGTCACATTGAGGCACAAGGTCACATGGGGTCACAAGGTCACTGAGGTCATCAAGTCACAAGAAGTCACCACGGTCACACAAGGTCACAAAGGTTTTACACAACGCGCTCACATGAGGTCACCCTGACAACTCCCGACACACCCCACCCTTCACCAACGCACCTTCCCCAACGCACCCTACTCCAACGCACACCACCCCGACCCACCCAGATGCACATCACCCGACCTCCCGAACGAATACCACACCCCCCTCCCCGCGTACGACGTACCCCACCTCACCACTAACACCCCACCCGGCCCCCACCAAACACTCCACCCCTGCCTCCTCCCCACAACCCCACCTGCCCTCCCCATACACCCCACCCGCCCCCTCCCCAACACCCCACCTGCCCCTCCATATGATTCCACACAAAGAAGTATGGTTTTATTCGGTTTTCATGTAGCAAAGGGAATTCACATATTCCGATTACCATTTTAGCGATTCAGCCAAATACACTTTAGTTAATAGCTCATTTGATACCCAAGCACGCATGTATCAGACATTTCAAATGGCAAAGAAGTATGCACACCATAATGGGTTTTCCGTGCAGTGAAGGAAGTTTGCACATCCGATGTACCCTTTCAAAAATATAGCTGATTACGCTGATTTTTTGCATATGAATTAGGATCATTTGCATATGTAATTTGTTTGAAAACAATTTTTCTTTTTTTTTTTTTTCTTCCGAAAATATGGCCAACATCTAATCAGGTCGAGAAACTCTTTAACCCACTACTTCCATCAAGTTGTAATCATTAGTACACCTACGAACTCAGATAAATTATCATTTTGATCGGCCAATATTAAGTATTAATATTCATGAATATGAAAATAATGCAGTCAAAGCTACACATAATATTCTGGCACTCACTCTATACCCTACCAAGTGTGGACGTAAAGTAAATCGGGTTAGCGTTTAGGCAGCAGAGCCTTTAAAAAAGGTTAACCGAAATATCTAAAAATATGCAAATCAGCTAATTAACTTCATGACTGAATATGCAAATAATGGAGCAAAGCTACCACATTAATATTGCGGCCACTTCGCTTTTATTCTATCAAGTTTGAAGAGGTAATCGGGGGGACAGCGTTTAGCCTGGAGGCATTTTGAAAAAGGTTAACCGAGTCATACGGAACGACATACGGACATACGGACGGGCACACAGAATTTGGATTTATGTGCCTCCATGAACATTCGTTCAGGCGACACAAAAAGCACTCCGGTTTAATAATACTTATTATTACACGCCCGCAATGAAATTGATTCTGAAACGTCGCAAGAACATAACCATATTCCACGTTCGTGTTTTTGTTTTTTTTAACTTTAACTTAAAAAAAAAAAAATAAAGTGTTAAAATAGTTTCATAAACCACAAAACGAACAAATTTTGAATTGCGAAACTGCAGATGAAGAATAGGGTCATCATATTACAAATATGGAACTTTCTTGTATTTTATTAGCTTTTGTTATACTTCTTTTTATTTCTTGTTTTGCCTGTGTTTTTCCCCCTGGTTTTGAAAAAGGGGGAGAGGGCGAAAGGGCATCGAAAAAGAGAAGTTAGAGGTACATCATAATGCCTATCGGCTACGGGCGCTGTTGATTGGTCCGTGTTCAGTCAGATCGGAGATATGTCATTTTAAAAAAACGCACTTATATTGCAAATTTGTTGACAAATGTCTTTGTTTTCTGAATTTATAACACCCATAAACGTTGACTTTTCAACATTTTTTTGAAATTCGATGTTAGTTCGGTCCGCTCTCTCTTTGACTCTTTTCTCATCTCTCTCGCTCTCTCATTTTTCTTCTCCTCTCTCCCCCTTATTTTTATGAGTATTTTGTACATTGTATAACATTAACCGAATGTGATGACTGGCGACAAGTGTTTTTCTACTTATTGTAGCAATAAACCTTAGAACATTCTCAATAGGTGTTATATATAACCAATCAACTGCAAACTTAGAGAAGTTTGTATTCTCAAAAAAACATTGTGGTCCTTTCAAGTTTTTGTATATTTTGTATTAGGCCCACAAATAACGACTATGTATTTAAAATTTCATTAAACTAGAATTTGGGGTTTGTGTGTGTTTGCGCGCGTGTGTGTATATCTAAAGCAGAGTTAATGTTTTAGCTTGAAATGTTTGGCCGTTTTTTGTGCGTGTTGAATGTGTATGTACGTGTTTGCGTGACGCGTTTGTGTGTGGGTGCATTTCGAGTGGTGGAATGGCATGTTGATTGTGTATAAAACTCTATATAGGCCCTAATGTGTAACAAATTTTACTTTAATGTACCCATGAGTTTTTATGTATTCGTGGTATACAATCACTTGGAAAGACTATGAAAAGTAACTTCATGTTATATGATATGGCTTTGCAATACACCAGTTAACATTCTACGTCACTTCTGGCGTTCTTTTTTTCCTGCCGAATCAATCCTGCGAATCGGTATGGCCCATATATTAAAACTCTAACAGATTACAATTGGCCCATTGTGTAACAGTCAGTCGACCTATTTCAGATACCAGGCCCTTTATTTTTCAAACATTGCTGTTCACTGGTCCTATAAGTTAGTGGTTATAAAAAAGGGACGATCATCGTGTCTTTAAATGTCATAGAGCTTGGTCACTGAAATTTTGTTATTGTTCATTTTTTCCACTTAATTTAGAAATAGGCTTACAACAAACACAGTTTTTATTAATCTTTTTCCTTTTTTTCAACAACCTCGGTAATTGACCGCTGTTTTTCGCTCTTATTAAACAGCCTATCCGTTTTAATTAGAGAACTAAACACTTTCATCAATTTACCAACTTGTTTGAAACAGTTAAGATTAAATGCTCATTTTTATTAATTTCAAGGGAGGGGAGAAACAGTGAGACAAAAGTTTGTTTTAGATGTTTTCTTTCAATGGAGAAATAAATATATAAGAAATCAACCTATAAGGAATCTTTATTTCGGCATCGTTGTCCTTTACTAAAAACCGAAAACTCAACATGGTATCGTTAAAAAAAGGCCAATAAACAAGGCCATATAGTCAGAGTTGTCTTCTTGTCCTCCTGTAAAATGAAAAATGAAAACATGCCAAAAACAAATACACAAACAGTACCACAACATCGCTGTTATTTTCGTTCAATAGTACATCAAAGATTTTTAGTTGAAATTCGGTAGTACTCTGCGAAAATGGAACACCAGAGTTGGCCATATTCATTTTGATTTGGTACAAAAGGTAAAAAGCACACGATAATGTTTTGACAGTCGCATATATCCGGGCATATTGAAAAGAATGGGTATGTAAAAAAATTTGTGTACATATTATCTGAGATTAATAATAATATACCATGAATCCGTATGGGACTACTTTCATTTCAAATGGTAAAAAAAGAAAGGGAAAAGGAAAAGAAACTCACGGAAACAAAATCTGGCGACTATTTTTTGGGTTACTTATGTGCGTACTCTTCGAATTAGGGAACATTAGATTGAGAATAGCGCGCAATTAACAAAATATTTTCGTGACGATTCCATGTGCGAGAAAAATCAACAAGTTTTTATTGTCAAAACATACCAGCACACATCAATCTGATTTATTTAAAATAACTTCCCAAGAAGCAAATTACTCATCCATTTACCGAGCAAAATTTCTTTTGTTACTGAGATTTGTGTGGGAGAGCAATCAATGAACGTGACAACAAAAGAATCAATATCGTTGTAAATACAGTGCAGAGTGAGTCGTAGAGTGAGTCGTTGACCGATACGCTGACCCATCACGCGGCCTTTTCATGGTACTGGTCTCCTGATCGCTGACCTGCACTTCACAAGTCACTCTAATAACACACGTCGTACCAGTCGCTGTCGCTGGGTCCAGCGACTAATTAAGGAGAATCCTCCTTATCATGTTTCCATGTGCCCATGTTCTAACAATAAAAAATCATACATTTAAGGTTACAATTCACAGCTGTTTGAGCCCATGTAAATTCGTCTCTTTTCTTTTTAGAGCAATTTAAGCAGTGGCAACACAATTTTGACAATTGGTATAAGTAGGGCTATTACCTCTGCAAAAATCAGAAAATTCCATTGCGGAAATCTTGCCATATAGGCCTACAAAGGTCATGATTTGTATGTTATAGCGCCATCTATATGCCCATTCTCCGTAGAAAGACGCATTTAACAAGGCGGTTCTCGAACCACAAAGGTCCCCCTCTTGTCGCGATAGTTAAAAGGAGGAAAAGTAACATAACTTAAAGATCACAGGGAGGATTGTGATGGAACCAGAGAGGCTCCTACCATAGCAGTTTCAATACCTTTGGTGACCCCAGATGACCTTGAAAAATTCTGGTATCAATGTTGACTACACCCACCAAGTTTCATGACCATACAGCCATTTGTAGTTGTTTGACCTTGGATGGCCCCACATGACCTCGAAATGACCTTCAAAATTGTCAGCACTGAATGTTGACCACACCCACCAAGTTTCATGACCAATCAATCATTTCCAGTGAATTAACCTCAGATGACCCAGAAATGACCTTGAAAAAAATTGGCATAAAATGTTCACTGTACCCACCAGGTTTCATGACCATACAACCATGCATAATGACTTGACCTCAGATGACCCTAAGCATACCGGAAAATGATTGCCTAACTTCGGGGAACTGAATATTGACCGCACCCACAAAGTTTCATCATCCTACCACATGTTTAGGGATTTGACCTTGAATGACCCCCGCATGACCTTGAAATGACCTTCAACATTTTCGGCACCGAATGTTGAGCACACCCACCAAGTTTCATCATCCTACCACAATTGACAAGGTTTAAAACGATTTTTGACCACATTAGACCTTTGACCCATAGCACATGACCCATATCCGAACTCATCCGCCGCCTACTTAAGCGACATATGGTGCAAAGATGGACACCCATACTTGCTTAGATCAAAAAATATCGTGTTGACAAGGTTTATAGCAATTTAACACTATTTTTTACCATAGTTTTGACCTCATTTGACCTTTGACCCATGACCCACTTCGGATCCCACCCAGCGCGTACTCAAGATACATGTTGAGAAGATGGACACCCACACTTGCTTAGTTCCAAAGATATCGCGTGGGACACACACGCGCGCACACACAAGCGCGCACACACACACATGGACGGGAAGCATTTCTATAGTCCCCCTTCGCCAACAAAAGTTGGTGGGGGATCAACTAGATTTTAAAGAAAAATCATATTTTTAGTTTCTTTTTTGTACACAAGAAAATTTCACAAAAGCAAACATGACAATATAATAACAATCATACTATGTGAAAATACATCAAAAGATAACCAAAGATATCATGGGCATCATGGACCACAGCCACCCCTTGATGTTTTGAGCTACCACTCACCCACTGTCATCTGTAAACAACATACCCCTCAAAAAGAAGTCCACACTCCCATCCCTACCCCCTTCATCAACCCCTACCCAAACTACACATAACCTTCTCCATCCACCTACACACATCCCTCCCCCTCACCACTGTACAGATACCAGATGGCCCAGTGATAGTCCCAAAACACCAAACAATGAGCTTTCTGGTCCCTACCATTCTATACAAAATTCATACCACCAAGCGTACAAGTATAACCGAAAACCACCCACATTTTTATCAAAGGAAGTGGTCAAATGTGTGTCGCCATTGATATTTTTTGTTTTATTCTGGTTTTGTCATAATAAATGAGACTTTCAAACAGCTGTGAATTAGAGTTGAGAAACAAAAGACCTAGCCGCACTATGTGGCCCTAGGCAGGCGAGGCCGAACTCTGCTGATAGTGTAATATACAGTGACCGAGGTCGAAAGTAGTGCTACAAAAGACCTTGCTTTCTTTTCTGCCCAAGATCCCTATTAAAGGTACAAGACCCTCTTTAATATGGTGTAAAATGTTTGTATAACAAGGCGGTTCTCAAACAACTAGTGTCTTGCTTTTGCGATATCTTCAACAAAGCTTCCTTCTCTCCATGTAAAAATTGATCTCTAATGACCATATTTTTTTTATATGACCCTACCATGACATGCAGGCTGTGGTGCATAAATGACCCAAATTTGCTGGCAACTTGAAACTGAGGTGGCCAGGCATGTGCAATTTAAAATAGGTTATAACCTAATCTTAACACACATACACACACATGTGGAAACTTTAACACACACATACAGGGACGGATACACAGAATATGGATTTGTATTATACTTCTTGGAGACACAACACCACATGATTATAAGAAGCTTCTATGTTACTAAAAATATTTAATCAACTTTGTGGGTTTGTTTGTTTGTTTGTTTGGCTATGCGTTTCGCCGGTCTTACGGACGGGTTATGAAATTTTGTATGGTGGTAGAGCTCCGACGTACGAGGTTTGTGGTCAAGTTTCGAGGGGTCATTTGGGGTCAAAGGTCATCCAGGGGTCATTATTGTGTAACTTGGCCGTGCTTTGACGTTTTGGTATGGTATACAGTTTCGCCGTACCACTTTTGTGGTCACGTTTTCGAGCGGTCATTTGGGGGGTCAAAGGTCATGAAGGGGTCATCTAGCAGGTATAGCGGGGACCTGTGCGCAGCGCGGGCTCCCTGCTAGTTAAGTTCAATAATACATGATGACTAGCAATTACTGACTTTTGAGAATTATTTCGAGGAAAATTTTAATAGAGAAGTAGACAATGTAATAACTAATAGCCAAAAATACATCGCGGTCCGGGGACCGAGAGTGTCGTCTGCCATCGCAGTTTGTGAATGGGGCCAAACGTCACATGAGGTCACGAAGGTCACCAGCATGTCACCCCACCCGGCCCCCTCCTTTCTACCAAGTTACATCATCGTAGCCCTTACGGAACTCACACGGCATGCAATATATTAAGGGTTAACATTTTGACCAGCCAAAGGTCACATGAGGTCACCAAGGTCACATGAGGTCACCAACATGTCACCCACCCCAATCCCTCCTTTCCACCAAGTTACATCATCATCATAGCCCTTACGGAGCTCACACGGCATGCAATAAATTAAGGGTTAACATTTTGACTTCAGACTGTTTGAAAACAGTATTGTTTTCTTAACTCCCGTTATTGGAAATCTCCTTTTTCCAATGTCGATAATAACAAATTGCATCATCTTTGGTGCACAAGATGACCCCTAAAACTAATATACACAAATTTCTATTCAGGCGATCCCTGGCGACGTTATACCACTGACGTCACCGGCGATCCCATCATGCTCGTCCTCTTTCCCGCAACCCCATAGGCTCACCTCTCGGGCGACAACCAGTGGGGCTGGGTGGGAAGGGATCGACATTGGAAAAAGGAGATTTCCAAATAACGGGAGTTAAGAAAACAATACTGTTTTCAAACAAACTCCCTCATATCCCTCATATTTGAAATCTCCTTAGGGTTTCCAATGCCGATCATAACAAATTGCATCGACATTGAGAAACCCCTTTTTCCAGACTAGCACCGACCATAGGCCGGCGGTAGTTGTCGCCCGAAAAGAGACTAACACGATTCGAATAGAAAACCCAAGGGTAGAACAAACCCGAAGGCGACCTTCAAAGGGCGGCCGCGGGTAAGCACCACACTTGGAAACAGAGTGCGAAAGCTACTAAAGGCCTAGGACAAGTAGGCCCCACTTTCGCTCCCCGTCCACCATAAGTTAATTCCGGTTAAAGTCCCGGGAATCGACTTACCCTGAACTAATCATGCTCACGCTGTTCGAGGACGGCGCGAGTGAAACCGCCAGCCGCAGGACTCGTATCCCTCGTGTATGTTGTTATGAAGGAATTGGATGAGCGCCAGCCAACAGTATTTATGATTTGTTCTAGGCGGAGGCCGCGGTGAAAGGCAGCAGAACTTGCTACAGCTCTGGTGGAATGAGCCGTAGCACGTTCGCCGGCGTTCACCGCATTGGCCTGGTTGATAACCTCGCAGACCCAACGTGCCAGAGTCTCTTTCGAGGCAGCCGTATGCCGAGGTCGTGTTATCACAAACAGCTGCTCTAACCTACCACGAAGGGCCTTCGTACGGGAGAGGTAATATTTAAGAGCTCTTACCGGACACCACAGTCGGTCCTCCCATACGGAAGAACCAACCGACATGTCCGGTAAGAACAATGGCGGGGCCCTGAAGCCAGGTCGTTCATTTTTCTGAAGGAAACCCGGGCGGAAATGGAGAGTGGCACCGAAACGTCCAAAAACTATAAATTTCCCCACCGCCAATGCGTGCAATTCGGCGCGACGGCCTGACGCCATCGCCAGCAGGAAAATAGATTTAAACGCAACGGCGGCCAGACTGGCGGAATCCATCGGCTCGTACGGTACACCTGTCAAACTCCGTAGGGCGGTTAGCAGATCCCATCCAGGCATAACTGGCCTCGTTGGCGGCCGGGTGTTAAAAATGCCAAGCAATAGGCGCTTCAAAGACTCATCACCTCTTGGTACAGCCCCAGGGGCCGTTCCTCGGTGATAGAACTGAACCGCCGACCTGTAATTCTTGATTGTGTTCGTGTCTAGGCCATTACTGAATAAAGAATTCAGGAAGTCTGCGATCTGACGAACAGAGAAAGTGGCCGGACAATTTTTTTTTGTCCTGCACCACTTAGCGAAGACCCACCATTGTCCAAAATAAGTGACGTATGTGGATCTTTGCCAACCCCTGGCCGCCAGATCGGCAGCGTCACAAGAAAGGCCTTGCGTCTGGAAACGCTTCCTGACAGCGGCCAAGCTGTCAGTGAAAGCGTCACCAGATTCGTCTGGACATCTGCAGGATTCTCCCACATGTGAGTCCAGCGGGAGCGTCCCCGGCATCCCTGCAAGCAGGTTCACCAGCGGACGAAACCACGGCTGACGAGGCCAGAAGGGGGCCACGAGTATTACGTCGCAGTCAACCCTTCCGACCATGTCTATCACTCGTGGGATGAGTGGGATCGGGGGGAAGGCGTACGCCTTCATCCCCGACCAGTCCAGAGAGAGAGCATCCGACGCCCATGCTCCGGGATCGCGTCCCAGGGAGCAGTACGTCGGAAGCGTGGCATTTCCGACGGACGCAAACAGATCTATCGACAGGCGATCGAGAACCCGGAAGATCTGTTGCGCTACCCGACGGGACAGGGACCACTCTAGAGAAGTGGTCCCACCTCTGGATAGACAGTCCGCAGAGACATTGTGAACGCCCGGAATGTGGACAGCTGTTAACGTGATCTCCCTCTCTATGCACCACTCGATCAGAAGTCTTGTGTGGAGGCACAGAGTAGGAGATCTTGTTCCACCCTGCCGGTTGATGCACGACACCACCGTGGTGTTGTTGGATCTGATAAGGATCTTGCAACCGGCCACCAAGTCCTGGAAATGATGCAGAGATAGAATCACCACTTTCAGTTCCAGGACATTGATGTGAAGAGACTGATCCGAGGCCAACCAGCGGCCCAAAACTGTCTCGTCCCGAATGTGACCGCCCCAGCCCTGACCCGACGCATCTGTGGTCAGTATCAGGCTGGGCTGGGAAGGAGGGAACTCCACGCCCCGGAGGAGATTGCTGGGCAACCTCCACCAAGATAGAGCGTCCCTCACAATGGCAGTCATCGGGACCAGGTGGTCTATGCTGTCCGTTGCCGGACGATAGTGCGCCAGAAGGTGCAGCTGCATTGGGCGCATACGATGCCGACAGTACGGCACAATGTCCACAAGGCTGGCCATGAGACCCAACACCCGGAGCCATGCCAAAGCACGAGCCTGGCTGACCCCGGAGAGGAGCGTAGCCCATTGAATGACATTGGCTACAAGCTCCGTTGTTGGGGATACACGGCCATTGAGAAGATCCAGCTGCGCTCCCAGAAAACTGTTCGATAGGTTCACGATGAACCCCAACTTCGTGACCTCCTGCACCACCCACTTGGCGTGGGCGAGAGCGAGGTCCCTCGTTTGGCTGTAGATCAACCAATCGTCCAGATAGATTCAAAGGTTGATCCCCTGCCGTCTGAGAACCGAGCCAACGGCCTTGACCATGTGAGTGAAGACTCGCGGCGCCGTGGACAGGCCGAACGGGAGGCACCGGAACTGGTACGCTTCTTGTTCTATCTGGAAGCGTAACCAGACTTGGTTCTCCCATTCGATTGGGATGTGGAGGTAGGGGTCCTTGAGATCCAGAGACGTCGCCCAACAATTTTTGATTGGGCAACGGAGAGCGTGGGCCAACGTCTCCATCCGAAATTTCTTCGGTTTGATGAAGACGTTGAGCGGCTTCAGATTGAGAATCGGCCGCCAATCGCCTGTCTTTTTGGGAGCTAGGAAGAAGCTTGACCAAAAGCCCCCTCGAGAATCGAGGGGGATCGGAACGATTGCCTGCTTGCGTCGAAGGTCCGCTATCTCTTGTAGCAGGACCTGATGCTTCTCTGGATCTACGGGGAGCCGCGTGACCTTCCTGACAGAATGCCGGGGCAGAGGAGCCGTGAACTCCAGACGGTAACCGTCGGAGACTACACTCCTCACCCAGCAATCGCCGACGATTTCTCGCCAGTGATGCTGATATTTGATTAAGCGCCCGCCCACCGGGGGATAACCCCCCGGCTGAAGTTCCGTAGGCAAATGCCCTGGAACAGCGGCCGTCAAACGCCAGACTCCTTGCGAGAACGCTTGGAGGACTGGCTCTTCCCCTTGCCGCGCTTCCGCTTGCCCCCAGACGTCCCGGAGCAGCAGCAGCAAAAGTTGTCGGTGTGGCCACCGAGGGCTTGGCTGCCTTCCTCTTAGAAGAACGCTTCTTCTTCTTCGAGGCGGCAGCCTTGCCCTTCCCCTGTACCTTGGCGAGCCCAGCCTCAAGGGTCTTCTCGTTCGTTATCAGAGTTGCCACCTACTCAATAGCAGATTTTAACTCCGAACCGAACAAGGAAGACCCCCGACAGGGAAACCCTGTTGAGGCTGTCGGCCAGCTGCGGAGAGGAGGCCACTAGATGAGCCAAGACGCTCTTGCAACGCAACACCAAAGTGCGCGAAGCAAGTGCCATGGCCACATCCAACGACCGCGACGCCAAGCCCGCGGCGAGAGATACCCGAGCGAACTCTGGTGACTCCCGGCCTACCCGCTGCAATCCCAAATGATTCAGGAGAGTAAGCTGAAAAGCCGACCGAGCATCGCATGAGCGACCGAAGCCGCCCGTCGATGTCGGCCAGCTCACCCTCCCAGAACCATGAGAAGGCAGACAGGCTAGACTGCCCCCCCCCCCGAAGGGAGACGCTCACGGACCTCCCGCTCAAGGTCCGGCACGGCAAAGAGTTTCTCGTAGTCCTCTGAAGGAACTCGGAGGGCCTTATCCGGGTTCGGACAAGGTACTGGTCCACCTCTCGTGAAAGGACTGAGGCAGAGTCATCGCCGCCTGAGCAGAAGTCTCAGCCGCAGCAACCAAACGAATCGGGTCGCTGTCAGGCAAGACTGTCTGCTCAGCGCACGAGAGATCGAAGGCCACAAAAGCCTCCGAAAGGATCTCCTACACCTGGCGAGGACTGAGCTCAGCAAACCCATCCGCCTTGGAATCCGACAGCGAAGCAGAGACCTGCTTCACCAGCTCTTCCATGGGGACAGGTTTCTTGGCCGCCTCCGCACCCGACTCCTCGGAGCCATCGTCGCCAGAGGCAGACGAAGCATCCGAGTCCTCGGTACCTGAAGTGCCCGCTAAAGAAGCAGGCACTACGGGAGGGGGGACTGGAGGGGGACAGGATGCTGGCAGCGACAGCAGCGGCTGCAGCACAGGCTGCGCCTGCAGCACAGGCTGCTGAGCCTGCGTCACCGCAGGCTGAGTCGCGGGAACCAAGCCCGGGGGGTACCCTGCCGCCACTCCCGCGTAGCCAACCCATGGAAAGCCCATGGGCCCGGCCATGCCGAAAGGCAATGCGGGGGGATACGCTTGAGGTGCAACACCCCTAGCGTACCCCGGGTCGAGCCTGGTGGAGGCGGTGGCCGAACCCCGTAGCCAGGGCCCGCACCCCGAATCCAACCCTGAGCTGCCTGCTGCCCGTACGCAGCTGCCTGCCCTAGATTGGACCCAGGATACGCACCATGACCCACAGGGATCATGCCTCCCCCCCCCTTGTTGCCAACCCAGGTTGGCAACCCACGGGGGACCAGCAAGCAAAGGCTGAGGCACGGCGGTACCGAAGCCCATCGCCCCCGGACCCAAGACCGCAAGCTGAGACCCCATCCCGGAGGACGAGATCCCGGCCGCCGGCAGGGTCGAAGTCCCGGCAGTAGGCGCCCCGCAGGACTGGGTTACCATGACCCGTGACTACGGAGGAGACGCAGGTACCAAACCAGTGTTAGTCCCTTCCAACCCGCAGGCATTGGCGCGAACGCCCCCGCCTGTGCCGGACTCGGAGCCCATCCAGCAGTCATAGGCACAAGTGCCCCTTGCCGCGGGAAAAGCCCCGAACCCAGACAGGGTTGTGGCACCCGCGGCTCCCCGGAGAGAGTTGCGGATGACCGCGCCGGACCATGCTCAAGCCCAAGCCAAGCCCCGGAGGCCAGCGGGCGAGCCACCGCATCAGCATCGCCAGGTGCAGTTGCCTGTACCGTATGGAGGCAATCATCCCCCGGATGGATAGCGCCAACCTCAGCCTGGCGAACCTCCCCCCGAAGGGGGAGGCTCAAATGAGCCCGAAGCTACCCCGGCCCTCCCCGAGAGACCTAGGCCTCCACAAATAAGAGTGCCAAGCGCCTCCCCCCGAAATGGAAGCACCACTCCTCAGCCCAGTGAGCTTCAAGCCCCGGAGGGCGAGGCGTAGCCAGGCATGAAGCCACCTCTATCCCATACTGCTGGGACTGAGGCAGCTCCAAGTGCGCTCCCACAGCGGGGTTCAAGCGCGGAGGGCGATCCCCAGTCGGAGCGCATGGCAGCCTAGGCTGCCGCGGGGTGTTGGTTACGGCCACCACGAGAAACCGAAGCCCCGGCAAGCGCTCGGGAGCCCACAAGCCGCCGCAGGCAAGGCAAGGAAACTCGTCTAGTAACACGATCGAGTGGCGCCAGCAAGTCGGTGGGATCCACTGTCAAAACAAATTTTACGGCTCCCCCCACAGAGTGCAGTGCTTGGTCATTGAAAGTGATAAGCACTCACGATACACTCAAGTAACTCTAATTGTCCCTTCTCGAAGGACCGTAAATTACAACAAAGACCGTCCTTCAAGAGAAGGACAAAAGGAATTACGGCAAGACCAAAACAAAGAGAGGGAATTACTAGGGTAATGACCTTCTTCAAGGATGGGCATTGGAGGAATTAATTATCGTGTCTAGCCTATAGAATACGCTGGCACAATGGGCCTGCTGGATCACGTAACTAATCTAAAGAACCCCTCACAAATAAATGAAATCGATTTAACTAAATAAAGATTAACTTTCTTAGAAAAGGTCTGGACACTCAAATGTATTAGCTTGTCTGACACAATTCTGTAAGGCACACAAAAGAATTGGAGTTAAACCGATGACCCTGAACAACTGATTAAAGTCTATGAAAAGCTGACCAGATAAAGACAATACAACACTTCGCGTATGGAGCTTTATACTATTCGTAGTATATTTAAACTGGATATAAAAAGCCAAAGTGTTTTAACAGGTACGGCCTCGCTCTCGCCAAGGAGAGCTTTTATTATCCGTCCCGAACAGTAACAACATGAGAGAGTGGACACCACCGAACCAATCAATTCACTCAAAGATAGTTAAATATTTATATGGGGAAATTTAACCGGGTTCCGAATTCGGCAGTCCAATCTGGAACCTGCGGCATCAGCGAATCTGGCCAGAATTTTGCCGAAATTGCAATCCAAAAATCCTAAAAACGAACTCATACTAAATACGGTAAACTTTAGAGGTTTTTCACCCTAGTCACTGCCGAACAATACCAGCCAAACCTTGAGAATTTCTACCTAACTCGAATCGGAGCTTACATCTCACCGGTCAGAGCCCCAAAGGGAAAGAGGACGAGCATTGATGGGATCCGCTGGTTGACGTCGTGTAATGACATCGCCAGGTGATCGCCTGAATATGTTTTGGGGGTCATCTTGTGCACCAAAGATATGCAATTTGTTTATTATCGACAGTTTGGAAACCCTAAGGGATTTCAAATTGAGGGAGTTACACTAACACACAGATACACAGAGTACATCAGATTAATCCTCTATGTGCCTTCTGCAATTCTTGCAGACACACAAAACCAGTGTTCTGTCCTACTCCGCAGAATGCATTATGAAAGATGTAAATTACTGATGTTAAACACACTGTTTTTTGTATTTGCCCACACACTTGTGTGTGTGTGTGTGGGGGTGAGTGTGTGTGTGGTGTAGCGCGTGCGTTGCCAATTTGTTTACAAGTGTGTTTTTTTTTTAATTAAAAGTGCAGTTTTGCAAGATGCTCATTCTTCTTATAACATAACATTTGATGGTCTCATTTACTTTCGACTGGTGAGCAAAGTTTCTTGGTATGAATTAAAACCCTATTTGTTTTTGCAAAGAAAAACTTCAGATTTTACACCTGAGCAGTTTTCTCTCTACTTACATTTTTCTGCCCTCATTGTGTAAGGAGTCATGTAGTTGAAGAGAATGCCAGGTTAAAATATGTGGAGATGAGATACTCTCTGACCCAGCACTGGAAAAAATCAATCAATCAATCAAAATCAATCGATCAATCAATCAATCAAGAAACATTCTTACAATTATCATTTTCAATGAAATGTGCCATGATAATACAAAATTATTTTGCAATGACTTGGTGCAAATATTTTTGGACATTTAAAAAACATTTGTTCAATTTCATTCTCAATATTTATGTTTACAACACACACCTTCCACACCTACACGCACAACCCGAGAGCAAGAGATGCGTATGTGTAGTGTACACACATACATGGACATACACACACTTTTTTGTATCATCCATAGTTCGAAGACATAGGAACTGCATCCTTGGTCATATGCATTAGGGCAAACACAGAATAAAGTGCATCGTTATACTTCTGAAAACAAAAGAAAACCTTTCAAGATTCAAGACTCAATTTATTCAGGATAACATATCGTACGTGACAGAAATGTATAATACAGTGTGTTATATAATAATAAGTAAAGTATCAATTGTAAACTGTACTAAGATGACCAGGTGAGGATATGATATGCTAGGACCAGTAATGGACAACCCGATAGGGCTTATGGTTTTTGCTGGCCCTGTAATACATACAAGTAAAATATACTGTCATTCAAATAAACTTTACTAAGCTTACAAACTTTTTACAAGTGCATGCACTGTTTGCATGCATAGTGGAAAAGTTACATGCACCAGAAAAATCTACATCTACATGAGCATGAGTGCATGTGCTAAATCGAACACTGCCACAGACTCACAAGGACAATAACTGGATTGTGTTTCACCAAGATTTTCTGTTTACAAACAGGTCGGAATCCATCCAACCAGCACCGCAGAGCCAGCACCACAGAGCCACGAGAGGCACTTGAAATTCAGCACCGCAGAGCCAGCACCACAGAGCCACGAGAGGCACTTGAAATTCAGCACCGCAGAGCCAGCACCACAGAGCCACGAGAGGCACTTGAAATTCAGCACCACAGGGTCGCCCGTTGTCGCCAGGTGTTTTATAATATTAGATTAATACCGTGCTACCATATCCTCCCTATTTTAAAAAAAAAATTGCTAACGGTGTGTGTTCCGATCACTTTTTGGACCCCCCGATTTACCCAGAAATTGTGGCGATTAGGTATCACATGAAAGGGGCATATTTTTCTCATTACTGTCCTGAAGTTTCAGCTTCCAAATCCCTTCTTTTAAAGATACAGCTAAAAATATACCGACTTTCTGGATCCAGACATTGCTACACAGTAAACATTGAAAGTTGTGATACACATTAACACTTCTCAAATCAAAAAGGCTTTACCCATTTTGCTCAAAATTAGAATAATAACTATTTCGGTGACACTTCATCGTATGTATAAATATACCATATCAAAAATCGGAACATGTACCTTTAAAAGAACTTACTCTCTTTGTATAGACCTACATCTAAAACCCATCAAAATGAGATAGAGTAGAAATCAATATCTTCAGTGGGTAGATCACTGGGTCAAACCCTGGTTCCATCAAGTGGCTCGGTACTGTTGGGATTATAGATGGACCATCATCCAGTATTAACAGTATCTTGTTAAAAAGCACAATGGACAGATTTCAGTCTTATATAACCAGTACCACAGAGCCAGTCTTATAAAACCAGCACAACAGAGCCAGTCTTAAAAAACCAGCACCACAGAGCCAGTCTTAAAAAACCAGCACCACAGAGCCAGTCTTAAAAAACCAGCACCACCGAGCCGGTCTTATAAAACCAGCACCACAGAGCCAGTCTTAAAAAACCAGCACCACAGAGCAGGTCTTATAAAACCAGCACCACAGAGCCGGTCTTATAAAACCAGCACCACAGAGCCAGTCTTAAAAAACCAGCACCACAGAGCCGGTCTTATAAAACCAGCACCACAGAGCAGGTCTTATAAAACCAGCACCACAGAGCCAGTCTTAAAAAACCAGCACCACAGAGCCAGTCTTATAAAACAGCACCACAGAGCCAGTCTTAAAAAACCAGCACCACAGAGCAGGTCTTATAAAACCAGCACACAGAGCCAGTGTTAGGGACGCACCATTAGACTTCAATGGGGGGAGCAGGAAGACGCCGAACCCTCACATCAAGTTTTTTTTGAAAAAAAAACTTGACTCACTATGTGAGCAAAAAAAAAAAAAAACTTGACGCACTTGATGAGTAAAAAAAAAAAACTTGGCCCCCACCCAACTCTGTTGCAGAAAAACAGGGAAGTTGTAAAAAAAAAAATTGAAACCTTGTTTTGGTGTTTTTAAAAAAAAACAAACTTGACCCGGCCTAAACTTCCTGCTTCCCCCCTCTTGAAGTCTCAGTCGCGGTCACAAACATTTATGTTCACGAAAGCTCGGTATTAATATAATATTATAAAACACCGGTCGGCCCTTGTGGTTCCTGAATTTCAAGGCCTCTCGTGGTGGGTCTGTGGTGGCTTGGCTCTGCGTGCTGATCGGAGGGATGCATTAATGAACACAGCTTACTATTAGAGGAGGAGCTGGGCCCAGGTCAAACATCCTGTTTTACCCCTCACTACAGAAAAGATTGAACCTTTGGTAGTTAGTATGGACCCTCTACATCATATCAATGCAAGGTAGTTCGTGGTTTCAAATTGTGGTATCACTTTTTCAATACAGGCACCGTAGGGGTAAAGACACTATTCAGTGATTTGAAAAATATTTGAAATTTGCAGGAAGAGCTTCAAAGTGAAGGCCTAAGTTGTAGAATTCTCATAAGTTTACCTTTTCCAGCTGTAGAATGACAGAAAAGGGAAGACAAACGGCAGTGTTCAAAGATACTATCTCCATTCAATTACGTGTTGTAGTAAGTGTCCGTTCGCGCGTACTGACTTAAACTCTCGATTAGTCTTATTAGGTTGCTCTGGTCTTATCATCATGCAGGGATGTGAGGATACCGTACGTGTGCAAACATGGCAAAAATTGATTTGATGATTTTTTCGTTTCCTGATTTTAGCAAATAACTGATAGTGTTTTAGTTTCACAAGGGTCAAACTTTTAAATGCCTCCAATCATGTTGGAAATGTTGCCATTAGTGTCCGTCTAGTATAAGGATTCCAAAAAATGGATAGTTTGTACCATCTATGACCATAGGTTTGGGAGTTAGAGGGTAAAAATGGCTCATGGTAAAAAGGTCAATTTATATGTGTACAGGGGTCAAAAATAGAAGTGCTCCAATTTTGGTAAAATTGAAAGGAAGTTTTAATCTAGCTTAAACCCCTAAACCGGCCGAGGGGCAATGAGAGCCACGAAAACGTGGTAAAAAAAAACCGGTCGGAAAATGTTTTTTCGTTCATCTCGGCCGGTCAACAACTATTTTTGATCGCGCAAAGGACTTCATGGCCCGCATTGCCATATGGGCCTTCCCTTACCGGAAAATGACGGATGGTCCCCGTTTGCATTTGGGCCGTCTTTACGGAAAATGACGCGATGTTGATAGTTGCATTTGGGCCGTCTTTACGGAAAATGACGCAATGTTCTCGTTGCGTTGGGCGTAATTCCCGAGAAACGATGCGATGCTTTCATGCATTTCGGAAGTTTGCCCGCAGAAAGGCGCGACTGCTTTCCATCAGGCGGGTGCACTGTGTACAATGCCCATAGACAATTTCGAGTTAGATGGTGATAGCGCCACATTTTCGATAGCTATTTTTTTAATTATGCATAACACGTATTATGACGTAAAACGGAGCATAACGTAGCATAATAGCGCCTCGCACGACTATGCTGTAGCGTAATTGCGCCACTCACGACTGGCGAAACTATAAGCTACAAATTTCATGCAGATCAGTGGGACGTAAGCATCCATTATTTATTTATTATCCCTGTTTTTATTGCATTCGCACGCGATGTTCCTCGGTGGATCTGGGACGTTTTCCAGAAAAGGCGCGATGTTTAGTTTCGTTGCATCTTGGGCCCTCTTTCCGGGAAAATGACTCGATGTTTTTTTGTTTGCATTTGGGCCGTCTCCTGAAAATGACGCATGTTTTTTGTTGCATCTGGGCGGCGTATTGAGCTTTTACCTACCCTACTTATTCTGTGCCGGGAAAAACGGCCGATATGTCAAATGAAACGCAAACTTTTTTGCTCTCGGTGCATCTGGGCCGTTAAAAATAAAAATAGATTGCCCTTCGTTGCATTTGGGCCTTCGGCCCGGCAAAACACCCGGTCCGGGTTAGGGTTACTGTTCAAAATAAGGGAATATTTTTGTACCGTCTGCAATGCATATTGTTCCCATGTTATGAAACAAAATAGGTCATAGGGCAACAAATCCAATTGGTGTTGACCTTCTTTGACCCTTAACTCCGTATAAACTTTAACATAATCAAAACAATACTTTTTAGGAGTCTTCTTACTCGGCATAATTAGCAAGTATTTAAAATAAATCACAGGAGTAACTTTTAATGTTGACCCTGTACAAATAAGTGTTTTTCAATACACCTTCCTCTGTGTTAGTGGGTTATATCCCACAACACATATCCGATTTATCTCTAACTTTGGAATTAAAGAGACACTGGCACATTTGAAAAATAGTACGCCCTCAAGATTTTTCAAAATCGATATTTTTGCATGGTTGTAAGGCTTTTATATACAAAAGCCCTCACCCGAAATGATTACGACCAAATTAGTTTCCTTATGGGTAAACAGAATGATTTTATAATTTAACATCGGCGGCGACGTTAAATTCAGCAGACGACGAAAATGGCGTTTAACACAAGAACACAACGCCGTATGCATGTTTCCCACGCTATGCACACTGTTTGATCGGTCTATAACCTTTGTGGTTTTAATATCAGTGAATACGAGTCAAAAATATTCATGTACGGGTAATATACACATTTGTTGATTAAAGTTATAGAAAACTTAAAAGTTGGCCTACAAATTACCTGGATGTCTTTATCCTCATATCAATGTCCCTATCTGTTTTGGGGTATGTTATTTTTATGTGTAAAATATATCTGTTCTTCCAATGGCATAGACTATCATTTGAGAGCAAATTGAAGAAATTTCATATTTTATGAAAATGTGCCAGTGCCGCTTTAAGCATTTTACTCTTATCTAATAGTTCTAGATGACTATTTTTAATTACTACACAAAAAAATTATTTCAAAAATCTCTGAGTCAGCCTTTTTTAAATTTGTAGCAATTTCTTTTCAGTTTTGCATTTAAAAAAATTATTTCATATGTTAGTCTAGCAGTAGTCATAAGTCATGGACGTAGTGGGGAGCAACTTTTTTAAGGCATGCTGTGCCACAGGCCGCCTTGATTAAAATAAACAACAAACTCCCAATCTTTCAAGTTCACTTCCCAGGTTCTACCTGTATAATATTATTACCTGTAGTAAGGATGTCGCACAACAGCCTTCAACACTTGCGATATACTTCCTTCTTCCTCATCCTCTCCAAGTTGAAAAAGTCTCTTTGCGCAAGCCCTTGCTAGTTCCCACTGCCCAAGATAGAGATTGTTGCAAAAAGACACAAATAACTGTTGCCTTGAAACAGCATCTTCTTTACCGAATGGGTGCTGATGCGATGACATTGAAGAAAGTCTATCTTGTCTATCTTGTTGCTGATTGAACATAACGACACGGACTGACGAATTCGCTGTTTTGCCTTTTTTGCTTTACCTGCGTGCTAAAGCCTAAGCTTGACTGTCATGACTGTCTAGTCACTCAGTGATTTGGTAAACAAACGGAAGTGCCAATGGCTTTATTTTCGAACTGGTCAATTTTTTTTTTCATAGCAATAATCTACGCAAGATTTAGGATGACATACTGTACATATATACAACGGAACTTCAACCAAACAGCTCTTCGTGTGATAAGTAGCCTACTCGGAAATTATCTACACTTTGCAATCAGCTGGGCATCGCCATGTTTTGTCATATGATCGTCGACTAAGTAGACCTGGGCAAAATGAATGAATAGTATAATAACGGTGATATCGCCCATGACTGCTGGTCACCTGTCAATGGATATGTTTGGCTTCCTGGTTTGGCTCTGGTTTGACACCCGAGGCCGACACAAGTTTGAACTAATTAGTCACATAATTAATGCAAAAACTAAAATGGTATGTATCCGCATGAGGAAATGCAATAGTCAGGCTGCGTTTGTCATCTACTTCAGATTAGCCAAGTTTGTAATAAAATTGGATTGATTCAGCCCAAATTTATTGGTCGAGCTATGAGTTGCAAAAATATTGGGCGAGACGCAGTCGAGCCCAATATTTTAAAACTCATAGCGAGACCAATAAATATTGGGCGCAAATCATCCAATTTTATCATTATCATGCGCAGGATTTAGGGGTTCATTCATAGTATTTTGGGTATGAACGATTGTTTATACCCCATTTTTTACTAACTTTTACTTACAAAATTAAATCATTACATTTCAAATTCAGTCTAAAATTGCATGATTTTGGACCACTTTCGGCGTTCGTCACGGCAGCCATGCATAAATTAGGGGTTCATTCATAGTATTTTGGGTATGAACGCTTGTTTATGCCCGAGGGCTTGCCCGAGGGCATAAACAACGTTCATACCCAAAATACTATGAATGAACCCCGTTCATGTATACCGTACTTTTTTACTAACTATTACTTACAAAATTAAATCATTACATATCAAATTCAGTCTGAAATTGCGCGATTTTTGACATGTTTTCGGCGTTCGTCACGGCAGCCATGTATAAACGTTCGTTTATACATGGTCACGTGACGCGTATTGACCAATCGCGTACGCCGATACATACGAGGTATACATGAACGTTCGTTTATACATACTCACGTGACGCGTATTGACCAATCGCGTACGCCGATACATACGAGGTAGCCTATACATGAACCGATATTATCGCGTATCGGACACCTCAAAGCATGATAATGGTTAAAACGTTGCAGGGATAGATAAAGGGTGAGTAACTGTTATATAGCCTCCATTTTTCTGATTAAACTTTTAAAAATATTATTTTCTCAATTTTATTTGAGAAAAGATTTCTCACAGGAAAAATACTTTGTTACTGAAAAGAGGAGAAAGGGGATATCCCTAGTTTGTTTTTGACAAGATGCACCTGTTGTGGACAAATTAGACAGGTGATTGGGAATTACCAGAATTGCTAAACTTATCATAGTTATTTTTGCCTATATTTCGTTTTGGGCCTATTCTTTTCTACAACAGCCAATCCTTTATTAACCGTGAATTTGGTACTAAGAATGAATGTCAAATTTAACTAGTGAATCATATTCAGAAGGTATGATATGATTTTAACTAAAAAACCCTTAAGCTTTCGCTGTGTTCGCCTTGTGGTTTCTCATTTCTTATTATGAGAGTTAAAGCACGATCAGTGATGCTAAATCAGAAAATCGAAAACAATCATCAAATCAGATTTTTTGCCTGTAGTGACAATACAGGGTAATCCTAACTACCCTGCAAATGAATACGACCGAAGCAACCTAATAAGGACAGAATCGGAAATTTTATTCATTAACTGTCCCGTTCGGACACTTACGAGATCCCCCCTTCATTATCTTGTTTGTACTTGGAACACTGCCGTTTTCTTTCCTTTTCTGTTAATTGCGTTCCAGGTTGGAAAAGGTAACTTTGAGAATTCTATCTACAGACTTATCCTTCACTTTGAAGCTATTCCTGCAAATTCAATATTTTTCAAATCACTGATAGTGTCTTTAAGCCACTCTTTTTAAATTTAGTGTCCGTAAATTTCAGTCATTTTTGCAATAGTTTATACTTCAAAAACAGCAAGTTTGCTGGTCTCTTTACCTTAGAGTCCTCGATCATATGACCAGCCCATCTATACCCTAAACAGTGAGAATTGTCTGTCTTGTGAAGGTCTGTCCGTCTGGCATTTCGTTATACTTTGACACCTAGGGCTATATTTGCCTATGAAAGCTATAGAAAGACAGTTTTACTCTTGTTTGCAGGTTTCGGAGTGACCCAAAGTCAAAGGTCATTAAAGGTCAGTGGCTTAGAATGCCCTTTTTAATGCCTCCCAATTTTGTCAAAGGACCGTTGACCTGAGCACAAGAAAAATCGAGGTCAAAGTTCACACGTAGGTCAACGGTCCCAACACGGGGGGGGGGTGCAATGCACTAGTTACAAACTATTACTACAGTGCCTTGGTCAAATTTACGCTTCAATGCTTACATACACGTAGGTCCTTGAAGAAAATACACCCATGGTGGTTTTGAGCAAATTTTGTAGTGTTTGGGGGCAAATAACGTATTAATACCAAGCTTGGAATCAAGGATCGATCGTCCTAATTCTGAACGGAATTTCCTTAACGACAGTATAAAGTAACTGAGAGCTAGATAAGTCTGTCAGTGGATATCGCGATTGCCGATAGATAGGGTTGAATGTTAGAAAAGTGGAAAAGTCCCTATGTAAAACGCGTGCTTCTAAAACCGCATGCTCCCAATTTGCACGTAATATGTCTCAATAATTTCTAACGCCCAGAAAAAGTGCGGCCATTTTTTTCGTTTTTGTTAAAAAAAATATTTTCCTTTATATTATTATTATTATTGCGCATATTTCGATTTTTTAGATTTTTAATCAAAAAACAAAAAAACATCGATTTTTAAATTTGGCCAAAAAACAGGTCATTTATTCAAAAAGATTTTTTTAGAACTAGGGGCAATCCTGATGTTTCCCCCCTAAGATAATGTCATGGTATATTTATCTTTCCTTCGCTATAGTTAGATACATGTCATTGCGGCTAGAACTTGTGTCATAAACGTGATGTCATTTTGTATGGACAAATAAACTACGACTCAATTACTTTCTAAGTATCTCTTTTAGGATAATTTAATCTTGAAGCTCGTTAAAATATATGATCATACAGTTTATATTTTCTAAAATTCAGCAAACATCCTCACACATTTTAAGAGCCCTACCGGGAAAATTAATTTGGTTGTTTTTTCCGTATAGGATCTTCACATCTTCCGAGATCTTCCCTTCCAATGGGTTTCCCTTTGTGTGAGTATTTTTTTTTTTTTTTGTATTGTCTTTTTTTTTGTATGTATTTATTTATTTGTTATTTTTTGACTGGTACCAGTCGGGTTCGAACCCGTGAATTAGAGACGCTTTGTTTCGTCTAGAGCGCCTAGACATATGTGTCATTTTTTCCAGGTTGAAACATAATTGTCGGGTCGTTCTATTTAAATTCTCTAGTCCATGGGGTACCAACATATTTCTTTAAATGGGACGGGGTTTTTTTTAAGTACTCTATTTATTGTCTGTAAAGTCAAAAAAGAAGCCTAATTTTATCGAATTGCCAACGTTCATCAAACCAAGAGATGTCTGAATATTATAAATTGCTAATAAGAAGGGAAGCTTCCCTGCCACTTCAAGAAGTGGCGGTTTGATCTTTAACTCATGTTTGTCCCTTCATCCTGGGTCTTAGATTTTTATAATTCTAAATAAACGAATTTTTTAAATTTTGATATATACATTCATGTACTGATACCTGGGTAAATCAGTATTGTGTGTTGTCATGTAACACCCCGGGGAAGACTGAGGCCTCAGAGAAAATAGGAGGTTTTAAAATGTCACTGACATTTAGGAAACGGCTGAACCATTTTAAATTGTAACATTTCCTAGACTTTCGTTTATAATGAATTACAGTACAGGTGGTTGAGTGATGTTTTTTCAAGTAGCAATAGAAGGGACGCTCCTACCATGCATACCCCAATAAAACTTATAGGGTTGATAATGCCCCGGGTCCATATTACCCCATTTACCATATGATACGAATGTAGATTATATCATAGGTGTTATTAAAGGTGCCACAAGAGATTTCACATAGCAGGTGCCCTAAACATGTGAAAATTCTGATTTTTGCACTGGGTGTAAGCTTTATATCAAAAAAGAACCCCATCTGATGAGTAACCTGAGCCTGTGTCTTTTGGTAGAAAAAAATGTGAAATATTTATTTTCCTTAAGCAAATAGGAAATTTAGCCCCTGTTTTCCTATTTAATATAAGCAGATACAAATCACCTTTTGTTTCATTTTTAGGTTCATTTCTGTAGCCAATACTGGTTGGAATCTATTGCATGTCTAATCTATAATGAAATCCCTACATATCCTGGAAATATGGATGGTTTTGAGATCTCTGTTGCACTTTAATATCTTCCATTATGGGCAATGTTAGCATATTAATCTTAATACTTAATTTTTCAGTGAAATGGATGGCAATTTGGGCCTTGGGCCGAACCCATTGTTTTTATAAAATGAATGATATGAAAATAAAATTAACTCTACACAGTCAGTACGTATTCAATTTTTATTGACACCCTGTCTGTAATCAATGTTTTGAGCCAACAGCAGTTGACAATTTAGGGCCTATTAACATGGTTAATCTGAGGGCTATCGCTACCATCTTTTCGATGCTTACTTAAAAGTAAAGAATTAGTAATAATTTTGACTATAATAATTTGTTTTGAATTGCTTATCCTTGTCGCATTCTTTTCACTTTCATTTTGATTTATTTTGATAATTCACTGGATTCCGACATTGATAATTAAAGACCCGTCGGGTGAGACATAATTTCTAGAGTTAGTAAGGAGACCAGTTTCGATATGAAAATACATAGCTACAATCTGGGGAAAAAGATTGGAAACTCACCATAATTGCTACACTGCTCACCCGGGCTAGAATAAGAGCCTAAAAGTTCCTGATATCACTGATTGAAATTCCCAACTCTTCCAATTCAACTTATCCCCTTCCCAAACCCCCATCCAATTAATTGTTAGGGAAATTGTCAAGACTGCTGCAATGACAATACCCATTCAATATTGGCTGGGGGACGGGGGAACCGTTTCCGAAAATCGGTCAAAGTGTTCCAACCATTATTTTCCAAGATTGTGAGAACAAGACCAAGGGGGTCTGGAATGTGCGGGCCTGGACTTGAGTCTCGTAATCTAAAGTTTAAAGTAGGTCCTCCTAGCGCCGATAGAGTTTACTTATTGGAATTTAAAGAAAAAAAATCAGATTTTTTTGCTGGAAGTTCTTTTTGAAATTTTTATTTTAAATTGTCTTCTTTTTATCCTGAATGAGGGTATTATTTTTGTACAAAAAACCCCTTCCTAACACTTCTATCGTCTGTCCCTGGTCAAAAAATGGTATTGCGATGTATTTTGGGGATCGTAATTTGAGCCCGAAATGGTTATTTGCATATATTCGTTTTGGCCTATTTCTTTTCTACAACAGCCAATCTTTATTAAAGCAATATTTTTTGAAGAGCGCCCCCAATTTTTCAAATGTGATATTTTTGCACAGTTGACGTTGTATTGTCGAGGGAAACTATACCTGCGGAACGAGAATGAAAAAAGGGCGTGTATTTATCACAAAATAAGCGATTGTAAGTTAGAATTGGTATCCCAGATTGGACTTAACGGCAGATCTGGAAATGCTAACGTTTATGTCCGTCCATGATGAAATAGTGCCACCTCGAGGGAAAATAACCTCTAACTTGGCCTGCCTGAACCATTTAAAAACAACTAAGGATTGAAGACGTAGACACGTACATGGCGCTATTGCCCGGCTTAGTTCACATTAAGGCCGTTTCCAGCAGCGTTGTATTATTTATCGGGGATCCCCGATAATAATTATTCTAGTACAAAATTCCTTCGTTTGTGACCATAGAAAGTTTTCGAGCTTCTTTAACCATTTACATGTATTAGGTTATAGAGTTACCAATGCATTGCACCCAATCGTGTAAAAATCTCCAAATTTTTGAAAATTGGGGGCGCTCTTCAAAAACAAATGTGCTAATATTTTCTAAAGAGACACTGGCACATTTGAAAAATAGTGGGCCCTCAAGATTTTTCAAAATCGATATTTTGCACTGGTTGTACAGCTTTTATATACAAAAAGCCATCACCGAAATGATTAAGACCAAATCAGCTTCCTTATGGGTAACCTGAAAGATTTTGTAATTTAGCGTCGCCGGGCGACCGGCAAATCTAGCAGACGGGGGGGAAACGAAATGCGTTCGTTTAACACAAAGAAAACACTGAACCGGCCTATGCATGGTTCCCACGCTCTGCACACTGTTCGACCGCGTCGATACCTTTGTGGTTGTAATATCAGTGAGTACGAGTCAAAAAATATTCTGTAATATACAATGTTGATAAAGTTATGGAAAACTTTAAGTTGGCCTACAAAATGACTGGATGTCTTATCCTCATATCAATGTCCCTATGGTTTTGGGTATGTTATTTTTATGTGTAAATATATCTCGTTCTTCCAATGGCCTAAGACTCTCATTGGCGAGCAAAATTGGGGAAATTTCATATTTTGTGAAAATGTTGCCAGTTGGCGTCTTTAAGCTTTATAATGTCTTCACAAATGTCTTATTTTCAGAATATATAATAATAGAAAATTATCCCAAGTACGACAACATCAACTTCGTCACGGGTCGGGTCTCTTGGTTTCTTCAGCTACAATTTGTTTGTGAATGTCATCTGCGTAAAACAAAATCAGTGTGATGATGAAAGACCTCTTTCACAACAGCTGCCATTGTAAAATCGTAACGATATAGAAAACAGATTATTCCCACGGATAAAGCAAACCTTGTAAAGGGCAAATGAAAAACAAAAAAAGCAAAACTTACAGCGCTGCAATTGCAAAAGAACTACACAATGATGAGGTATATAAAGGAGTATATCTAAAGTCAGATTTACATATGACCAGGAGAAAAAGAGAATCTGAGCTCCGAAAGAAATTAGACATTCGTAAGGAACTGGCGAAAAAAAACCTTAATAGTGAGAGGGAAAATTGTCGAGATTCGACAACCACCCCCTCAACAGGACGCAGTCACTAGGAATATCAATTTCAACTGTAAATAATACGTGTAAAATACAAAGCACCAAATGGCACCTACTCCTCTTTATCAGCTGTATGATACAAAATATTCAATGTGGAAAGGCACCATGATAGAGGTCTTTACAGGCCAAAAGGATGACTGCCGCAATGTTCAAAACAACGGCTGGAAGAGTACCACCGGTGGCAGACTGTAGTTAAATGAAATGAAACGATGGAGTAAGACACTAAAACACGAGTATAAACTCTAAGTTTATAAATCAAACACAGACAATAAGATGGAATAAGAAAGAATTTCAATGTACATTCTGTAATGCACAAAGTATTGTCCAACAAGAGGATGACAGCAGTACTATATTGACGATGAGAAGCCAGACATCTAGGGTTGTTGAAACGTGGTTCCATAGTGATGTATCAAAGGCTGAATTGCAAATCCCCGGGTAATAAAAATAATAACCAGTTTTTAATATGTAACATCCTCCAAGCGTTGACTATTATTATTATGCCGCCATTAGGAAATCGTCACAATCATTCGCTTCTCTAGGTGGCTGTGGCCAAGGCACATCCCTATCTGCATTTAGATTGTAATATCCCCCCATCACATGACAGCCCCCAGATTTCGCTGGGTCAGCGAGGCAAATACAATGAAGATTAAGTATCTTACCCAGGGGACACAAACACGGTGGTCATGCGGGGCTCGAACTCACGCCTAATGATCACGAGTCCTGATCCTGCGCTCCTCTCTAATAATATCTGATAATAGGGTATCAGATAACAAAGGGTTTGGACAGAAAAAAGACTCAGGGAGGTATACTAATGTATTCTAAAGAGAATATTATAAAAGTCCATGTTGCGGGAAGAACCCGTCCCTAGCTGGTATGACGAAGCCCTTTGGTTGTGATATTTCTTGTGTGAAGGGGGAAAAGGGGGAGATGCAGATTATTGATAGGGATAGTATACAGAGTCAATACAAACACTGCTGATCAAAAAATGAGTCTCTAAAACAGGTGCTAAGAAGTCCAAAGATAGAAGACATAGTGGGGTCATTGGTGGAATTCAATTACCAGTTGAAATAAATTGGAGACCGTGCAAGCGAAACGGATTATCTGAGGCCTTTGTGGATGTGGTTATGGACAACCTATGAAACCAGATGTTATGAAGCCTACAAGACAGGAGTCAATTGTACTTGGGGAAAACACCCTTTAAAATATTTATCACAACACAAAGCCTAATATGATGACAAGATACATGTTATTGCTAAGCGACACCAACATGTTGCAATGGGACTAAATTACCTTGTTGAACAGTAAGCTACCAACCCAAAAAGAGACTACAGAAACGTCAACTATGACAAAATTAAAGCCCAAAAGGAGACAGGCAAATTGGGGACAAAAGATTGGAAACCAAGGAATACTGGAAGAAGGCTTGTGTTAAACCAAGGAGAAAAAATTCGGACCTTATTCAAAAATTTGTCCCAATGAAGACCAATATATTCTAAAAAGGAAACCGTTATGGCTCAAAAAGAAGCACAAAAACTAAGTGAGGAGGAAGGAAACAAACAAGGGAAAACAAAGAGCTGGAAGAGGTATCAGAATAAAGAATACTGAACGAAATCTAGAGCACTACAAAAAGGGGCGAGAGAGGCTAGCTAGAAGTGAGATGGGCTCTAAGAGAGATTTTGAAAAGATATTAGCATGAAACATTAAGGATGACCCCAAAAAGCTTCTACGCCTACGTAAAGTCTAAACAAAATGTCACAAGTCACAGTAGGGCCCTTGAAAACCGACAGAGGCAGTGTAATACCACCAGGACAACCAATTGCCGAAGCACTAAACGACTTCTTCTCATCTGTGTTCACAGAATGAAGAGAAACCAAAATGTCCAGTTTCCTGATGACATATATCAAGAAACCGGATGAGGAGAAACAAAGGATTGGAAATCCACTGGCAAATGCAGTCAAAGATAATTTTAAAAGCCTGGACCCATCCAAAAGCAGCAAGGTACCAGATGAAATCCCTCCATCTATCCTCAAACCATGTGCATGCCTCTCGACTGTATTTACAAATAAGTTCTGCCAGAAGGATATGTTCCAACCAAATGAAAGATATCTGCCCACATCGTACCAATCTACCAAAAAGGTTCAAGATCCAAAGCATCCGACTATCGCCCAAAAGTATGACGCAGTCGCAGGGAAAAGTATAGGAAACATTATACAGAGACACAACATGGTTTTATGAAAGGAAAATCTTGCACTAAAAATCTCATACGAATACCTGGAAGTGATCACAAATACTCATAGATAGCGGAACACCAGTTGATGTCATATTCTAGACCTGGCCAAAAGGCCTCGACACCGTACCACACAAGACTGATAGCCAAAAATCAAACTCACATGGCATCGAAGGTAAAATTCTAATTGGATCGAATCTGGCTAGCTGCCGACAAAACAGAAGGTAGTCCACCAAGGATGGCAGAGTCCGGGGAGAAGTAAACAAGTTCAGTGGTGCAGGGATCAGGTGGGAACACTGTTCCTTATATTATGACACGTATGGACGATACGGAGACTGCTTTGGCCTTTCAATCCTATTTTTGGACCCCTTAACATCCTAACCACTTCATCCAGCCCCTTCATCCCTCCCTCCCCCCACTACCCCTATCTCGAATCCATCTTCCCACCTACCTTCCCGCCTCATCATCCATGTGTTCAAAAGCACCCCTCCCCGCTGTGCTCGACAGCTTACCCGCCGCCTACGCCCTGTGCTCCACTGCTCTATAATCACCCTCCTCCCTTGTTTTCTACCACACCATCATATACCTTTTCCGACACTCTTTCCAACTCCTCGTTTTTCTCCTGTCCTTGTCCTCCACCATATCCTCTCATTCGTCCTCCTCTTACCCCCCCCCACTATTTTTCCCGCAAACAGCCACAATAAGCAATTGCAGATGACACCAAAATGGCCCACGCGTGTCAACAAATGAAGAATCAGATGTATATGCAAGATGATATGACCACTTACATGAATGGGGCAGAAACCTGGCAAATATGAAGTACAATGCAGATAAATGTGGACTTATGCACTTTGGATATCACACATCGTCAACATTCATATCAAATGGGCCAAACAAAACATTAAAAGAAGAAAACCGTCGAGGAGAAAAATTGGGCATTCCAAATCAACAAATCATTGAAGGGCTCAACCCAATGTGCAGCTGCCGCAAAGAAATGAAAAAAGAAAATGAAATAGAGCCTTGGGGAGGATCAAAAGAAATTTTGCCTTAGAGGTAAAGAAATATCTGAAAAATTATAAGAATCCTGGTTCGTCCCCATTATTGCAATCAGAATGGAACACCTTATTGGAAAAAAGACGAGGGGAAAATGCTTGAGAAGGTTTCAAGCTAGAGC
The DNA here is from genome assembly GCA_023653785.1 of Ophioderma brevispina. Taxonomy (NCBI): domain Eukaryota; kingdom Metazoa; phylum Echinodermata; class Ophiuroidea; order Amphilepidida; family Ophiodermatidae; genus Ophioderma; species Ophioderma brevispina. The sequence continues at coordinate 3,951 of JAMKCH010004399.1, read as the reverse complement.
CAACCAAAAATCATACCAAGTATTCAACATTTATCGTTACGAGCAGCGATTTCACCGACTTCATCTAACAACACTGGAAAGAGACATGAAAGAGCAGAGATCATCCAAACCTACAGGATTTATGATTATAAACCAAATTGATAAGATAAATCCAGGAGAACCTCTGTCAAAAGAGCAGTTTTCAGCACACACACGCGGGCATTCACAAGACGACTCGACTTAAGAAAAAACTTATTCAGTTCCCCCCCCCCCTCCCCCCAGACGAGTGGGGGATAGCTGGAATAAACTACCAGGAAGTGCTGTCCAAGGCGTCCCACACTCCTGCTTTACGCAGGAATTAAGTAAGTGGGTTTTTAGATGGGCAAATTGGCCCATTGCCCCCCAAACCTACCACACTATTTAGTCATCAATGAAGATGTGAAGGTGTGGCATCTAAAGGTTCGTTCACACTGCAACGTGCGTTGCGGTAGGTTGCAGTATACTGCATTGCGGTTACAGTTAAATTTATTTTAACGCGAAGCTGCAGAGGTTACGTTGAGTTGCTCCAGCATGCCTAGTGCAGCGAGGTATGAACGGAACCATTTAAGTATTGTCTAAGGTAAGGTATGTCTAGACACTGCATAAGGCCATTGAAATGTCATAAATTCAGTCCCAGGGAGGGGGGTCGCAGTTTATACATATAAATTATTTGTTAGAATTGGTAGATGTAATAATAGTCTTCCATTGTAAAATAATAAAATAATAGCAGAGATTATTATAGCGCCTTATGCGATTGGCCCTCAAGCGTCAATTTGGCATTAAAACTGCCTAAAAAAATTCATATCTGACGGGCCAAATTAGATCCCTTAGAGAAAAAGTATTTTCAAGTATGCACTTTCCTAATAAACACTGAAAATGTCCAAAATTATGTTTTGTCCCGAGAGACGCGGTTATATAATCTTTAAGAATTATCCTTTTTTTCTACAATACTGAAAATCACCTAAAATGTCAAAAGCATTTAAAGTTTAGACACTCTAGAAAAAATGCAACCTTAGAACCTTTCTCTTATAGGAACCCTCAAGAATGCAACCCTAAAAAATGGTTATTAAAAATCTGAGGAAACACAAAAGGTCCTAAACAAACAAAACATAAAAGGTGCTATACAGGAGTTACAGGACTTCGTTTTAGTCGTTGAAACCATACGAGGGTTTCATACAGAGGAACAAGTTTAGAAACCTCTTTCGCACATTTTTCCGCGAGTGTGAAGTCAGTTGTAAATTCTTATGAAAAGGTATTGGCAAAGCAGATGGAATCAACAAATATAAAAAATCATACATTTAATGTTGACAAAGATGGGTTCTGTCGCATTTCGTAAACGGCCTAAGATCAAAAAAAACCTGTTGTCGGGCAATTTCTTGAAAAAGCGTAGAGGATGACAAATGACAAGTTATGCAAGTTGCTTAGAGTAATTCTTCAGATCCAAATTGGTTTGTTAGATTTTATTTATGGTCAGAATTAGGGATGAGTGCACTTTCCAGAGTCAAGGAGATCAGTGTTTAGAAAAACGGAAATTCGCATTCGGCGCACCGATAAATTGCTTAATTTTCTCCCCCAATTGCGGCTGAAAGTTGCCGAATTACTACCCAAAATGTCGCCCAACCTTTACTCCTTATCCGGCTTCTTTCAAATTTCACATCATACACAATAGGCTAAAAAAGTAAATAAATACCGCAAGCGTTTTTTTGCATCAAATCAATGCTAATCACACAACTGAAAAGGTTGGGAATAAAGAAAAAAAACAACGGCGAATATCAAATCAAAAAAAAACAATAGAGCGAATCTAAGTTTATATGTGGGGTCTATGCACAGTATTTTTTCAAACACATAATTCTTACTGCTTGAGTAAATATGTACTTGGGCAAGCTTCAGTTACTGATTGAGTATTTATACATTACAAGCAACTAATCCATCTCATCTGTTGACTGGAACATTGAAGCATCCATAGAGTTAAGGCAAATAAAAACAAGCAATGGTTAATAAGTCCGGAGTGTTTCACAAAATATTTCAAAGGGAAAATTACAACCTATTGAATTTTTAAAAAAAACCGATAATGTGTTTATTGTGCCTCAACTTTTCTTCATACATGTTATTATTTGTAGCATGAAAAAAAGACCAAAGAAACATGGTGATTCGCCATACGCGAAGCCGGCCTCGTCCGCAACGTTAAGTTTTAAATCATTATTAAATTCTTCGGATGAGAAAGAACTTAACGGGAGAAAATGGCGTAGCCTATTTTTGTTGTTTTGGGAAGTATAATATCGCTCTAAATTCAATGGAGTTGTGATCTTTCGGTCACCTGCTTGCGTGGTTGCCAAGTCTCACTAAAAAATTTGGTCGAGACGATCATTCATTTCTCCAACAGTGTCATCTCCTCTCTTTTTTTCTTCTGTAGAATGTATCCTTCAAACAAATTCCGGCGTTCGGGGGGGTGGGGGACCAAGGCACCCCCGTGGGCACCCCCCTGGATCCGCGCTGGTTCTAGATTCAGGGAATCAGGTACTTGCCAGCTTCTGAGACCCTATGGACAAAACAGGCAGACATACTATCATGTAGAATATGAAATTGTATGTGCATCTGAGCTTGGGGAATGATGCGGAAACACTTTTGTCAATCTACTATATATTTTTTTGTTTATGAAGCGTCAAAACCGAATGAACTTAGAAGAATGATATGATCGGCCATAAGACCAGATTTAATAGTTTTTTATTTATAAATTCATAAGTCATTGGGTGCATTTGAATATTGTAATTGACGAGACTTTTCTTTTATCACTTAAAAAATTTTAGCACATTTTTTGAAGAGGCGCCCCCAATTTTCAAAAAAATTGAGATTGTTACATGGTGCTTGGTAAAATGGTAGTAAAATATACCTGTGAAGGGTTAAGCACGAAAAAAGGTCTATGCTGTCGCAAAACGGAGGAATTGTAACTAGAATAATTAATATCCGGGATCCCGATTTAATATAATTCAACGGATGCTTTTTGTGAAAGGCCTTCCAATATGAAATAGCCGGGAATAGTGCCATGTATGTATCTACGCTCATCTGTTAGTTGTTTTATTGGTTCAGGCAAGTCAAGTTAGAGGTTATTTTCTTAAGGTGGCACCATTTCATCATGGACGGACATAAACTTAGCATTTCCAGCTCTGCCGTTAGGATCCCAATTCTAATTACAAAAATTGCTCATTTATGATAAATACACATTTTTGAGCATTCTCGTTCGCAGGTGTAGTTTTCTAGATTACCAACATAGCTGTGCAAAATATCAAATTTTGAAAATTGAGGGCATTTTTCAAAAAATATGCTAATATTGCTTTAAGATACTGGTCTGAATACTCAAGCTTTGTGTCTGAATATGGAAAGAACAGAATACAGATAAAGCAGCACAGAAGCACCTTTAGTGAAATAATATTCATAAACAAAGTGTTTGTAGAATGTGTATGCCCAGCGTAAGGTCGAAATAAGCAGCAAGGTTTGTTTTGGTGAGTTAGTCAGGCAAAATAAGAACATTCATATATTGCCAAAGTAAATTTGGAGTTATGTTTGTGTTTGTGAGACAACATGAGTGAGTAAACGAGGACCGGGAAATGATCAGTTTAAGCTTATGGGTGAACATGTACAAGGTCAAAGGCGGTGGAGTTTAAAACATGCTTCACAGCGATCTTTCAATAAGTATTCTATCAGATGCAGGAATGGTTCTTTTTGAAAACATAAGCTTGCAGTAACATAGGGTGTGGATTAAATGGACAGGAGGATATACCAATTTCTCTCAGTTTGCACTTAATCGGTGGTAGAACATGTTTTGAAGGTTTGTAGGTCAAACAAAAACAAAAGCCTGCTACCAGGCCAGCGACACCATCATGGCTTGCCCTCCCTAGCCATGGGGACTAGGGCCCCAAGCAATGGCAGATCCAG